>PNEQ01117363.1:13373-48965 GCA_003012365.1 Medauroidea extradentata | reverse complement strand
CCCTACATAGCCGCGAAGGGAAACGTCACGGCAACCAACTTTTCATACATTAATGTGCTCCAATTCTTTGAGCTCTATGCCAATTTTGGTGGCTCTATCTCTTATATTTTCTAGTATTTTTCGAAAATTGTTTAAAAAATTATTTTTTTCAACGTGGCGTAGCTCCCTTAATATTTACCACAGAATAGTGTTGGTTTATTTACCCCACCTTATTTTCCATAACGAATCCCCTCCCGGACTTTGGCACACGAATTCTGGTCCACCCTGTGTATATATATATATATATATATATATATATATATATATATATATATATATATATATATAGAGAGAGAGAGAGAGAGAGAGAGAGAGCGTAGAGGGAACATGAAGTCACAAATGCGTGTCCAGCATAGTCTAGAGAGTAGTTTGTTGTTTATTTATGTTTTCTTGGCGTAATGAATCAGCTGTGTTGTTTGAAACTCATGGCATACTTTCCAGGACACATATTTATTCATGTGGTGTTACTAATATCTCAGCTCAAAACCTTATAGTAAGTTTGCAGCCAATATTTACGTTTTACCAAAAACAACTGTGTTTAGGAAAACAGTAGCGTAACAAACACTGTGTTTAGATTTGTCATTTTGAAATTAATACGCTGTTATAATGCAGGATAATATCGTAGTACATACACGCATTTGGTACCAAAATAATACAACGTAGTTATGATTACTACGAAATATTACCTTGACTCTCAATGTAATTTCAAATCTCCCGTGCATATTTCACTAAAGTCACGGGACATACGTTGAACACACAATTTCGTATGCAGCTGTATAGAGGATACTCCCGTACCCTATATTTATTCGAATGTTTATATTATATTTTTTTTCTGAAAGCGACGTAATTATTTTATGTAGTATAAAACTATGAAGAAATGTTTTAATTGCAAGGAAGAAAGATGCGATAATCATTGCCAGCTAGATTATATAAGCGTAGCAAGCACGATACCACAGAGTAAAAGTGTAACATAAGCGACATGGCGTGGTTTTCAACGAATACATATTCTCTTTGGGTTGTCAGAGTTTCAGACACGGTCTATGAAGGTAGAGGTCTTGACACTGAGGAATAAATTGTGACTCCCTTCTTGTCGCCGAGCGCTAGTAGTAATTTAGTGGAAGATTTGTCTTGTTATTGTATTTGGCTTGGTTTAAAATGTGAAGTTGTTATCGGAATTGCGAGTATTATATCGAAGAAAAAAATGGGAACGTAATTTTGTATTGGAACACATTTTTTACAACAATAAAATTTAATTTTTCAATCTTTTACATGTAGATACACATTGCAACGATTCTAAAAATTGTAGTGCACAAAATATAGTTTTTGTTCAAATGTGTTCGCTAAAACAATAATACACAATATATTTCTTCAGACTACTTTTATAAACAGTTCCACACTTGCCAATGCATTTATGGACATGGAACATGTATATACTATATCAGCTTACCTTACTAACATTATTTTATGTAAATAATTGCAAAAATGTTGAAACGCGAGCGCTCGGCGACATGAAGGGGTCTCTTTCTCTTGCTGGAGAGCATAGGCAGTGTCCAGACCTCTACCTCTTAGACCGTGGTTTCAGAGCACTTAGGTTCACGTGACTCTTTGGTTGTACTGAAATTAAGTAGGTCAAGTTTCCAAAAACTGCAAGGATTTTGATACGTAATTAAAGTCACATTTACCATGCTCGTATATTAAACTAAGATACGAGTTTACTACAGTAGGCCTATCTCTAGCAATACAAATGGTTATTTCGATCAATCAAGTGACGTGGTTTGTTTACTTCCTGCATGTCCCTAGAGCGGGAAAGACAACAAAAATGGAAAAGCATCTTATGTCGCTCCTTATAGATAATTTATTCTGTTATTAAATGTTCCGAGTGTTAACCAACATTTTCTATTAACAATGGGTAGAGGTGAAATGAAAAAAAGGTCCTATCGCGGAAATAACTGCAGAACTTTGCGTCATCGACCGTCAAAAATGTAGATGGATAATTAACACGTATATTGGTTTGCAGAAATTCCCAACGTAAAGTTTAATATGTTTAGGCCTGCAATTTAAATTAAATAAATTATTAATTTTTCCGGTTACGTACTTACGAATGCTAAATTTTAATTATTTTTTGAACAATTTTGATCTGTGGGGTATATAATTATAGACATTATCAAAATAATTTTTCACAATTTTATATGATGAATGAACAGTTACGTACCTGTAATTTCATGTCACAATTAACAATAAGCCTTCCATACGATACTTACAGTGCAATGAAAATAAAATTTATTTGGTGAATGTGTTACGAAACCACCTCACAGACTCAGATAATAGTAATCTATTTCTGGTATGTTATAGAAATGATGTTTGGCAATAATTGTATACTATTTTGTTAAACAATTTTATACAGTCACTTTCATCAGAAAGTGTCTTCGTTTGAGTAGATATTTTATCGTTAAGACATACTGCGCATTTGTTGCCCACCATTTCTATGTAAAACTTAGGCCAATAGAAGTTTTTGTATTGTGAGTGAGATATTTTGGTCAGCACTTAACATCGAGATCTTTTGGCGCTGATGGGGGTTGACATGAGGTGAGAATGGAGCAGCGCTGGAATGAAATGGCGGGGAAACAGGAGATCCCCGAGAAAACCCGCCAACCAGTGGCATCGTCCGGCACAATTCCCACACGCGAAAATCCTGGGAGCGACCCCGCCGGGAATCGAACCCGGATCGCCGTGGTGGGAGGCGAGAGGTCTGACCCCTCGGCCACCGGGGCCCCCGTTTGTATTGTTGAAAGAAATTGTTTCTTCTACATTATTCAGCTTTACGAGCATAAGAGCATTTTCGTTGTCTGAGACATAAATACACGCAAGTTTGTGATTTGATTACTATTTTTGATATGTTTACACAAGCACGTTATTATGTTCACAAATATTCTGAGTTTATTAGTTTATTTACAATTGACTATTATACTGGCTTATTAGTTCTGTTGTTTTGATTATGTGAATAATAAGGTAAAATAAGTGGAAAATTACTTGGAATTTGAACATGTAAACATTTTAATTTGCAGGGCTACATAGGTTAAGAATGTTTACGTAAAATAAGCAAGTAACAGTTATATAATTTTTTGAAAAGAAAATATAAATACATCGTTTGTATAACAGCAAGAAAATTTCAATTCCTGGTAAATACTATTGCATAAGTTACTAACAGAGTGGACATTATGTAGTATTATTTTAACTATACACACCATTGGTTACAAAAAATAAGTTTACTTTTTCTGGCTTCAGGTCAGATCATATTATACATGGCACTAACAATGGTTTTATTTCCAGTGCATTCTTCGTCCAGTTAGACTTTTAATTCTTATTCTTTTTGGTACATTTTCTGAATTTTCTTCTTTTCAAGTAAGTGTAAAATCAGTAGGAAATAATTTTCAAGACCATTTCGATAATACACTGTATACATGTATTATTTTGCCATATCAACAAATTGGTTCATTTTTGTAATGGATAAACGTGAACATTTTACCAGTCATAGTAATAAATAAAAGCAATAATAATATGCTAATGTTTCTGTGCAGCGAAATATAGCGCCGGGCATGTTTGTAAAAATTGTTAATTATTATTTGTATTCAAGTTTCGTAGATATTGTGTGATGACAGACGTCTGGCACTGTTTTCAAATTATTAAGTTTCAAACATATGTCATGAATTTTTATTATAAATTGTTGTATATTGTCCTTTGGTTGTAGTCCACTGTTCACTGGTTTTGTCTATTTTCATCATTATTCATTTTGGGAATTTGGTTGTATATTTGTCTCTGGGTGTTGTGTCGATATTCGACTGAATTCTATCTCTAGAATTCTTCGTTGTCTAATATAATAAATAACAAAAGTAGCACAATTTCTCTGGGATTGCTTTTTTGTGTGTTTTATGTCGGTTTCCTCTTTTTTTTTTTTTTTTTTTTTTAACTTTGTCATACAACACAAGTTTTATCAGCAAAACATGAGCAATGAAGTATGTCCACAAACCAATAAATTCTAACAACTAACACGAATATGCGTGCCGAAATTATACAACTTTGGAAAAATGTGTTCCTAAATACACCATATTACGATAAAATATAACATAGTCGCCATTATAAAAATATGCTCCCCAGATTCACGAAATACAGACAAGTCAAGTCAGATGTGTAGAATATGTCTGTATATGTGTCCTAAGTTTGATGAAGTCCCTAAAAATGTCTTAACACAAATGGCATATTATGCGAAAAATATAAAATTACTACCATTATGTAATTCTGTGCTGAAATATAAATATGGCCACAGTTTTAAAAATATGAACACAGAACGAAGAACGAACACAAAAGTTAAGTTAGCTTTGCGTTTAGTAACTATGAACCATGTTTAATGAAATTCAAAATTATCGTTCCTTAGATATCTAGCATGATATAAAAATTTAAATGACCGACATTAACGTCAAGTCACGCTGCTAAGTACTGTATGTGTACAAAGCTCGGCGTTATTCGTTCCGCTGGTTCAAAAGATGTTAGAGGGACACACTCATGCACGTACAGACACACACATACAGAAATAAACACAAACAGAAAGGTGATCGCATAAGTCTACTTGTTCCTTCGGAAAGTAGGCCAAAGAAAGTGTGACATACTCGTTCCTTTTATCTTTGGACGTCAGATTATTATGTCCATCATATATTATACCAAGCGAGGTGGCACAGTGATGACACGTTCAACTCGCATTCGAAAGGGGCTGAGTTTGATTCCTTGCTCCAGACATCCTGATATAGTCTTCCCATTTTCCCGACATCGTTCCAGGTGAATGACGGGATAGTTCCTTAACATAGGCCATGGCCGTATATTCATTCCCCTGTCATTGTGGAATAATATCTCTGTCCGTGTCTAATAACATCGTCGACGAACTAACGTCACCTTCAAGTAACCAAAGTTATACTTTCCTACACAGTTGAAGTTGTTAGTTGCAGATGAAATTATATAAAACATTTTCCTTTTGACCCAGTAAAAATGTTGTGGAAACCGTATTGATATATTCACTCATCAGTTGACATACAGGTTGTTCAAAAATGCAATTTCCAAATAAACAGGGAATATCTAGAGACAAATGCAAATATATTTTGCCAAATAACCGTGTGTCAGATCCACAACAAGTTAAGAGTAGTGAGTATTCAGGAGTATCGACTGTAACTGAGAAGACATCAATGATAATTGTTCACTGTACTTTATATTTTGGTCAATGTAACAGTAAATGTTCAAAATGAGCAGCATTTACCTGAGCGCAGAGGCGGTATCGACGTAGCAAGCAGTCTCGTGTTCGCTGGAAGATGCGCGATATATTGTATGTGTGTGGCAGTCGCTAGAACCCGTGCAGGTAATTCCTCCACTGAGTTGAGAGGGCTTGGATACTGTACACTTCAGCTGTCATGTAGCCCCAGAGAAATAAGTGCAATGAGGTGAGGTCCGGTGACCGCGCGGGCCAATGTACAGGTCCGCCGGTAACCGAAGGTATTGGTAAGTGCTGCACGACCCAGTTCTGCTGGGGCACCATGACGCTGAAACCACATTCTCCCTCTGATGTGGAGGGGTGCCTCCTATAATAACGTCTGTACATTGGCCACCTGAGTCGAGGCGGCAACACGTAAGGACCGACCAAGTTGTCGGATTTTCGTCCGAACATACATGCGAGTTGTGACAATTGTACATGCCTCCCCGCGTATATTGCGTCTCATCTGTAAGCAAAACATAAATACAGGTTAACTAGGATTGTCATCAGCCTGTTGCAGAAACCAGTGCAGCAGCTGATCACACACCACATTCCGTACTAAACTATGGCGAACACCGAGCTCAGCGGCAGTTCCTCGTGTACTTGGATATGGAGTGTTCTCTAGTAGGAATAACACTTGTTCTACAAAGTCTGGTGTCCGCACCGTCCTTGATCTACCTGCATAAGGCTTGCGGTCCATCAATGCGCCGGTATTTCCAAGTCGATCGTGGATTTCAGTAAATGTGCGATAATGTGGACAACGTTCGCGACACATTATCTTGCCTCTACAACGGTTACCTTCAGCCGCGCAGTAAACAAAGAACAAAGTGCATGTCTCGCAGTTATCTCCATGTGTAGTGCTCCATGTTGATACTGCAGCTGTGTTGCTGTTGCACCTGTCACGCAGGCTAGTACAACAAACAAGTTTCCTGGACCTCACACCATTCCACTTCTCACTATGAGACTACATTAACATCGACGTGTCTCTTGCCCCTGTTGACTCGGAGGCACAGGTATAGGTGCTAGAATATGTGTAGCGGGCACAAACACTCAGCACAACCTACGTATATTCCAGCGAACACAGGACATCCTGCTACATAGATACCAGCTGTTCGCGGATATTAATGCTATTTATTTTGAATGTTTACTGTGACATTGTTTAGTATATAAAGTATCGTAAACTATTACCTTCGTCGTCTTTTAAATCACACCCGATACCCCTTAATACCATCACTCCTAAACTGTTTCTTTCCTACAAATGGTTATTCGGACAAATTTGTTTGTATTTGCCTCCTTCAATTTCCATATCAATTTGGGCAGTGAATTTTTGAACATCCCGTACATTTATCTGAATCGCATATATGTCAATTACTTGGAATAATCAGTTACTGAAATAGTAAAGTGTGAACAAATTTTTAGGAGTATTTCGACATTTAAGATGCTGCAATATGGAAAATGCATTTATAAGTTACATTTAATTACCATGGTGTTGCCCTTATTGTTTGTAGACTATTTTAAGTCGGCCTACATAATATGTGAAGTTCTGTTATGTTGGTCATTACCGTAAGCTTGTGCTGCTACAGACACTATAACTTACTATTCATATTATAAAAAATACAAAAGAATGCTGCAATAACCTAATAATATTTTAGTGTAAGATATGTCCTGTATCAGAAATTTCCCGCAAGTTGGGTTGGAACAGTTATACCAATTGATGTGTCTTTGAGGTCTTCCCTAACTGGAACTTGAACATTTCTGTGAGGATCATATTGAAACTTGTATGGCTATAAAAATCAATGAAAAAGTAGCTCAATACAACATAATTTTTCGTCTTTAGTGAAATTTAATGACTACAGTTAGTTGCGAGTGGGAACATGAACTGAACGTTTAACTTGTATGAGAGTAAATAATTGCGTAGATTGTGAACTAAAATAGCTACAGTTTTATGAATCCTGTCCCTAATACAGTCTTAAATCGAATTCGTTTTATGAATAAGGACATGAAACTTATTTTGTAAAATAGAGTCTACTAGTTTTACACGCTGTAATGCGACCTGGAAGTCTGAATTCCTTTGCAAAACGTGACAATTTCAGCCACACACTAAGAATGGATGCCCTTTGACCCGGCATCATTAGGTTCGAATATTTAAATTCGAATACTGCAGAAAAGAATATTACATAATCATTGTTCCAGTTTAGTAATTACTTTTTATTACTGATCACCCATTAGTTAAACTCTGTAAATTGCTATAAACGTACCTCCAGTACAATATATTTCAGAAAGTTTCGAACGTATTTTGACTCTTTATACCTTTGTTTCATGATAGACCTAACATATCTCTGCTTAGTTTAAGTTTGTGTATAAACAATAGGTTAACTGTCGAATATCCGCACATAATGTGGTTTGAAATAAAATATAAGTTTTTAACCTCGATGAAATTTGCTATTACAAAGCAAATGTCCCGTTATTAAAAAAGTACTGAAAGTTTCGTCGTAGAACAGCAAATTTCAATATTCATTACTTACGTGCAAAAAGGCTTCATTGATAATAAATCAATTTTTGCTGATTCACGCACAAACATCCATTTTCAAAGCTTCGCCTGCAACTTTTTGTCAACATTAAGCTAATTCGGTATATGACAAGGAATGATTTCCTTCTGGAAGAATATTAGTTTTATACATATTTAAAGAATTGTTCACACGTGAAATTTGAAGTTTCGGCAGTAGTAAGACAATCTTCAAAAAACTATGCTACGCTAAGTGTAAAAAAAAGTAATTCCGTTGCAATCCGAATCCCCGCTCTGCTCTTTGAGTTTACTTATTCATGAAAGTCGAAGCGAGCTCCAAGCTGTGTAGGGCAGAAACTTGCTGCTTATATGAAAAGAGTTCACTGCCGTAACTTTTGATAAGGGTGTATGTAACCGACGAACTTTTATAGTTGAGACGGTACACAGCACATTTGGTTTGTTAGCTGCATTTTTGAACACACAGTGTAGATGGTGAGACAATTTATATTCCATGAAATTAAAAAATGATGGCTATGTTTCAAAATGCCGCCTTAAGGTAATTTTTTTATTCTTGGTAAAGTGCCATTAAAAAATTTTTAATTTACGTATGCTTTTACTGGCTGAAGATGTTTGTAACATTGAAATACATGTCAGAAATTAAAATATTGAAATACAATATTCTTGCCTTTATCCACAACATTAAAAAAAATTAAGAAAACTTTTAAAAATGTATAATTATTATTCCTCAGTGTCAAGAGTGTATATCAGATTGGTAGTTCAGTCATCAAATGTTAGAATCTCAAAACTTTTGTTGAGCTAACACTGCAGCAGAATAAGTAGCTATAGTTGTCAACGCGAAAAGCAGTCTGCAGTTTGTCACTGCCAATAACAGCGAATTCACTGCAAAGTTGGCGTTGTGGGGAAGTTATAAACTCCTAAATGTTAGATGTTAATCGAATGAAAAACGTCTGATTTAACCTGTGCATATACACTGTTGACGGTACCATCTATTACATATTTTCAAAATATTCACTTTAAGTTTAATGCTATTAGAAGGTTGTGATGGGGAAAGGTTTCACACACTGTTAAAAATTTCCTTGAATTCACAGATATATTTACAGAAAAGTACTGTAATTTTACAGAAGTGGCTTCCGTAATTTTTTGTTTACGGAAATAAAGTTTGTACTGCCAGTTAAAGGATCTTTGACTGTAACTTTCCATAAATTCATAGAAATATGTTTCTGCAATTTTAAAGCGTATTTTAATGTGTTTATTAAAAATGTGGTATTAATAATTACTATGAATCCTGGAGTTAATGTGCATGCACAATGGAGCTAAACGAAAAGAAGACAAATACAAGTTAAGGTAATAGAAGTTAAGTGCTGCTCCCTGGTGGTCCACACTTTGCCGCGAAGAAAATAGCAACACAAACAAGGGTTCGTATCATGCATGGACAAAGGGCCGAACAGTCCAGTAAGTGACTGAAGTGTTCCCAGTAGTGACCACGTGGGCGTTTTGACCCAACTGGGAGCAAAACCGGCATAAGATGAATTTGAATTGCATATGTCCCTCTGTCCCGGGTGCTGCTATTGGCCTACAGGGCCATTAGGGGGCGTGTACTTGGCTGGAATTGGTTGTTGGGGTCTTTCAGTACGAATAGCACCTAAGTTCCATGAGGTCAGTGATTGGCTGAGGGCTTAAGCCCCGCCCTAGGAGGGCGGGGCAGGGGAGGGATGGCGAGGGGAAGTGAGAGGAATGGATCCTTTTGGTACAAGTTACTCTTAAACACTATGAGGGGGAAGTGGATGTCTGCCGCCCTCTCCTGCACCCGATACTTATACTAGCCTATCTCTACCCTTATAGCATATCCCCTCCCTGTCATAGCCCCCCTCTCCTTAGAAACTTCCCCTGTCCTGTCTTAAAGCATACCCTTGTAGTCTCTCCTGTCCCCTCCCTTTCCTTATGACATCCCTTCTAGCCTACCCCACTATATGGCCACACACATCTTACATTATCCTCACTTCATCACAGCTGAAAAAAAAAATCGCATCTGTTATTTGTGTTTCGTGCTAGCGGGCATGAACCTTTAAAGTTATTTATTTTTGTAGAATAAAATCTTTTCTGATAGTGTAACTAATGAAGTTGTCAAAAATAAGGCTGCCAAATACAATGGTTGTCTTTTATAATATCGATATCTTACAACTGCATGGAACACACTAACTAATAAATGTCACTGTGGTGCAATAGTTAGAGTTTCTGCCTGTCAATTATTAGGTCGTGGGTTCGAATCCCAGCAAATTCTAAAAATGTTTCATATAACTAAATAGTGCATCAGAATCTCGAGAAAAAATAGTAAACAAGAATATATGTCGTATTTCTGGGTAATGGAGTGCTGGTAGCTTAAAGAAATTTAATTTTTTTTGCGGAAAATGGACTGTCCGTAATTTTACAGATAGTTCCGTTATCAAGAAAAACTAAGTGCCCGTTACTTTACTAAGATTTCTGGATAATTTGTTGCCAGTATTTCTCCGTAATTTCACGGAAATTTTTTTAAACAGTGCGGAAACGTATTTTGTGCTCCAACATAGGGATTAGTCAGATAATATAGTATGTGTGCTGATGTTGTCGAGAGACCTAATTGGAAAGTGGGCTGCGATCCATTTTACCCCTCTTAAACGAGTACACGCAAATTGCACAAATTCAATCTGTTTTGCAGTTTTTGTGTGTCAGAATTGAAAGTTCGCACGCAGCTTTTATCGGAATTCGAGACCAGAACCTCCCGGAATGTATACCTGAGCTACAAACAACTCGTGTAACGTCGAAATAATTCATGAAAACAAACTTAGCTTGAAATATATCATACTAGCTCTCCCTTTGCGGCTTCGCCCGCGTGTACTATAGAAAAGAGTAACTAAATTTTAATAACGTTTTAATTGATGGTGTTACTATATTCTCTGTATATCTTTATAACAACAAATACAAACAGCTCTATCCAGTCCACTACGCTGAGGGTACTTTAATTGCAGAACATCTTTGTTTTTAATTCATCTTTATTTATCTACAAAATAGCTACCCGGCCGCGGCTTTGCTCGCGTGAAATTATGTAATACAAACAGTAACTCTGGATAAAATATGTGATGAAGGCATTTAAGAACTAGCGTACTCAATAACAGTGAACTATAAATTGTCTTAGCTCAGTGGAAAGAGCGCACGCAATATGCTCGTATGATGTCATGTCATGTCCCATCGCAAAGACTTGCACAGGATACGAACCCGTAACCCCACCCCTCCCACACCACAAACTTTGTACAATACCCGAGTGAATACTTAAAGGCAGGCCGTAATAATACTTCCGTATGTACGGGCTACAGTCCAAAGAGGTTTTATTTATGGTGGGTTGGCAAAAATAAACCCCCCGCAACTCCACAGACTTAACTACAAATTATTTAAGACAGGCCATGAGAGTTATTTCGCGTGTACAGGCTTTAGTCCAGAGAGGTTTAACTATAAGCAAGAAATAAAAAGGAAACAAATTTTGAACTATTTCAGGTGTTACGAAAGATTATTCTTAAACACGTTTTATTTTTTATAGGGTTTCAAGGACGAATTTCCGAAAATCGTTAAAATTACTTTTTAGGTATTTACTTATGTTTCATTATAAGACAAAAGCCACCTCGATATCTCTAACGGTTTAGGTGATACGACTGATTAATCAAAAACCTGTTTTATTTTTTTACCGGCTTTCAAAAACGAATTTTGAAAAAACCTTAAAATTTCTTTTTAGGTATTTGAGTAAGCTTCATTTTAAAGAGAAAATCACTTCGATATCTCAGGTGGTTTAAGAGGAAGAGAGGATTTACTGTAAACGAATTAAACGGCTTTTCACTTCTTAATATAACAATTTCGAAAAATCCTTAAATTTGTTTTTAGACATTTGTATTTGCGACCTAACGAAGTGAATAAGATGACGATAGCCCGTCGGGTTCGAGAAATATCAAAGATTTGCAAAAAATACATTTCACCCCGTTTCACCACCTTAATAGCCGAATTTCAAAATTTCCTTTCTTAGTGCGCACCTACGCCACAAGGGAAAACTTCCCTTAAAATTTCACGATTCTAGGTCCTGTGGTTTGGGCTGGGCGTTGATGATGAATGAATGAATGAGTCAGTCAGTCAGTGAGTGGGGCACTTCCTTTTATATATAGAGATTCATGTCCACGGCTCACAGAGACTGTGCAATACCATGTCTCAACATGTTTCTGTAGCTTGAACTCCTGTATAATTTGTTTCTCGCTGGTCGTACTTGTTTTATGGATAGTTTGCTTTGAAAGTTCACAAACTTTGTTTTATTCCTAATACTCAAGTTATTTCATAAAGTAAAATAATATTTACATATGAATTTTTAAATACTTACGTAAGCATAAATCTGATGCGAATATTACCTCAATATCTCTACTGGTTAGATAGATATCATGGGTTGATGGGAAACAAATTGTGCGCTTTTTCACCCTTATGGGTGTAGAATTTCGAAATATTTTAATTTCACATCTTAGACATTTGTATAAGTATCCAATTAAAGTGCAAATCACGACGGTAGCCCGTTCAGTTGAATCAAAATCGATCATATATTAAAAACACGTATGATCCCTGCACAGTACTGAAAGTTCGAATTTCGAAAAAATCTAAAATCTATTTTGCGACAATTTTTGTAATGGCCATCGTGAATCAAAAATTAACTGTATATCTCGACTGGTTCGAAAGATAACAAGGAATAATTTAAAACACATTACAGGTCTTTTCACCTCCTATGAGAGTGAATTTCGAAAAACCCTTGAATCACATTTAGAATACTTAATTGGTGTCTCTTGGATGAGAAGAACACGACAATAGCCCGTTGGGTTTAATATTTATCTAAGATTAATTAAAAACATATTTAATAATTTTTCACCACTTTTGACGTCCTTGGGTGGGGAATTTCTAAAATTCGTGAAATTTATTTTCAGGTATTTGAGTAAGCATCAATCTTAAACGAAAATCACGTCACTATATAAAAATCAATGAAAGCGATAGATATCGATTGTGAATCGAAAACACATTTTACCCTTTTTAAACCTCTTGGGGGCCGAATTCGGATAATATATTTTAATGATATACGATATATTCACAGAAGCATCAATCTCAAACAACGAACACTTCGATATCTCGATTGGCTCGATAGATTATACAGTAATAATCGAAAACACATTTCACGTATTTTCACCCACTTAATTAAAGAATTTCGAAACGTCTTGGAGTCCTGCCGTCGACGTTTGTATACGTAACCAATTGAAGTAAAAATCACGACGATAGTCAATTGTGTTACAGTGATATAGACGATTCATAAAATAAAACACGTTTTGAAGGTTTTACTGCTTGGGGGTCGAATTTAAAAAAAAATCCTAAAACTGCTTTTAGTGTATTTACGTAAGCAACATTTTTAAGTGAACACCAACTCTCTATCCCGAAGGGTTCTATATATACCAATAGTTAATCGGAAACACATTTAAGTTATTATCACCCGCTTAAATGTTTAATTTAGAAAAATACTTAAACTGGCTAATATGTAATTTTATGATGGTCCTATTAAAGTAAAAGTCACAATGATATGCCGTCAGGTTCGAGCTCTATAGACGTTTCTTCGGAAACATATTTCAGCCCTTTCCACCCCTTTGTAAGTCAAATTTCGAAAAATCGTTTCTTAGTGCTCGCCTACGACCTCAGGTGAACCCCAACAAAAATTTTCACGATTCTAGGTCCAGTGGTTTGGACTGCAGTTTGATATGTCAGTCAGTGTTAATTTATATATATAAATGAATTAAAAATGTATGTACGGATCAGTACAAAATTTAAACACTAAAAAAGTGGTTCGACTAGATCTAATATTTGGAAGCGAAACTCTTTCTAAAATCACTGAGAATAACAAAACGACAAAATCCTTTGAGTAGAGAGAAGAATCGCTATTATATTCATAAATAAAAAATATCAAAGAGGGCAATGATGGATACTACCAAATGGAGTAGTGGACATCGCAGTTATCACATATATTATATGCAATAGTATGATTTTTTGTCTACATCATCAAGGTGCTAGAAAACAGATTGGCAAAAATAATTACACAGGAGCTCTGGAAGGTGAATCAACAAGCAGGATGGAACAATGAAAGTAAAGAGGACGTGGAATATATAAAATACCTTGGGATTTTTGTAAAAATAAACAAAATATTTCAAGAAATCGAAAATCAAGGAAATAATATCCAAACCACGACAATAGAAATTATATGCAATGAAAATTGCATTTACAGATAAGATTAGAGGGATCTGAAATATTGAAAATATATGGGGCCATTCGGAAAGAACGAAACATGCACTTCTCGAAGAAGTTGTCCAGGAAATTATTGACTGAAGTGGTACAGTTAAGACGTGAAAGTGTAATAATAATAATAAACCAAAATACAAATTGTTACGGTTTTAATTTGGCTCTTAATTTTATTATTTTTTTACACTTTTCTATGCACTATACACAGCAAGATGCATGTAATACTGGCAGTTTTGCAGGGGCATTTACTCGACACAAATCCCTCTTTATATGCACATTGCAGAAGTTCTCTGCAGACTTTCCAAACTCAGAGATCTGATAGTTCCCAATGCTTGTAGTATATGAAAGAACTATATTGCTAATATGACACCTTCTGTAGCATTACAAAAATAAAGAACGATTTTAAAAACATAACAGGACATATCGCGCACATAAAAAACTATCCAACCGTCTGCTTCTCCCATTGTATCACACAAAGTGCCACGTTATAGAACAGGTTGGTTTTCAGATTATAAAATTTGCGGGTCGACGTTTGTGACAACATTGACTTCGCTGTAATTAGTAAAGAACAAGCCGGTCGGCTGCGGCGTTGCCCGCGTGAAATTATGTACTGCAACAGTAACTCTGGATAAAATATGTGACAGAGGCTTTTAACAGCTAGTGTACTCAATAACAGTGAACTATAATTAACTGTCTGAGCTCAGTGTAAAGAGCGCGCGCAATATGCTCGTATGATGTCATAGTAATTCCCATCGCAAAGTCTTGCACGGAATACGAACCCGTAACCCCACCGCTTCCACACCACAGACTTTATACAATACCTGAGTGAATGTTAAAGTCATGCCATGATAATTCTTTCGTATGTAGTGGCTACAGTCCAAAGAGGTTTTATTTATGAGTAGGTTGGCAAAAAGAAACGGCTGTTGAATTATTTCTCCGTGATCATTCTCATTTTCAGGAGACTTTAACATTTTACTGCTTTTCAACTACTTAATTTTTGAATTTCATAAAAACCTGAATTAGATTTGTAGATATTTACATAAGCTTCATTCTTATAAAAAATCATCTCGATATCTCAACGGGTCTAAGCTGTACAGATGATTATTTGATATCACATTTAAATTTTTAACAGTTTTCAAGGACGAATTTCGAAAAATCCTGAAATTACTTTTTTTTTATATTTGCGTAAGATTTATTATAAAGCAAAAACCATTTAAATATTTCCATTTTTTAGGAGATAAGTGGGATTAATTTAAAAACACGTTTTTTTTAGAGCTTTCAAGGACGAATTTTGAAAAATTCTAAAAATGCTTTTTAGATATTTACTTACGCATCGTTTACAAAAATAATCACCTCACTATCTGTAATGGTTGACGAGAAATCACGGATTAATGAAAACATTTTACGGCTTTTCACTCCCTTAATTTTCGAATTTCGCAAAATCGAAATATTTGCGAATATGCATTACTTTGGGCAATATTATGAAGTTATAAAGTTTATGACAGCATTCCAGGTCAATGAGATATCAATGATTCTTTTAAAACACATTTCACCCCTTTCCCCCCTCAATTATCGCATTTCGAAAAATTCTTTCTTAGTGGGTGCCTACGGATCAAGTGGAAGCATCTCTCAAAATTGCATGATTCTAGGTCAAGCGGTTTGGGCTGTGCGTTGATGAGTGGGTGAGTGAGTGAGTGTGTCAGGATACTATTTCATATATATTAAGATAAAATGTTCTTCCTAATTGTTGTCATTTCAAAGAATGTTAGCCAGTTGCGTGGTAGTTTAGTTACTAGTGAAACTTGTCGGCTAGTGCCAGATCCTCGTTACTGTTGAGTCACACTCTCTTAGCTGTAATACGTACACTCAGCCCAAACCAAGTCAGTGCGACTGACAGATAGGCCAGCAACCACATGTCCAAACTCTTTGCAATACTTTTGAAATGAGTATGAAGAGTGTGGTTTCATATCATACAAGGACTCTATCGTTCTTCCTAACTGCGTTGCAATGTCCACTGAATTCAACTGGAACTATCAATTCAGCCAGAAAATTGTCAGCTTTATTTTTCCCCTGTTAGCATGTTTCAAGTTGCAGATAAATGTCTCTTTTTTACCAAACAATTAATAATTTGGGGAATATTTGCTTAACGGTGTGTTTGCCATTGATTTTATTTCTCAAAATTCGACGATTTTGCGGTAAATATTTTAGCACTGACATTTTCAAAGGTTCAAAATTAGTTTCGTGTTATCAGTATGTCTATTCTTAACGTAAGTTTTACAATCAATGTGCTGTTGACGATAATATGCATGTATTTATTATGACCTCATTTTCATTGGTTGATGAAAGGGTTTTACGTCTGATTAAGAGCGAGGTCTTAAAAACCAGTAAGGGGGAAGCGATGTGTAGGGACATGACATCAGTGCCAGAACCAGGATTCGAACCTGGACCTCTTCTACCGTAGATCGGCGCCTAACGAAAGCGTTCGGAGGTCAGTTTATTGATTCGTTTTACTGAGAGATAAAAACATATTGAAATATCACCAAACATGATACAACGTACATTTTTTCGGACATTTTGGGCAGCACGACCGGATTTTGGAAAATAACCGCCATCTTTAAGTCTAAGGGAAATTTCGAATGCTTCCCCTTCCAAAATTTGCTATCGTGTGTTAAATACACCCATACAATGCGAAGATTTGTGATCAGAAAATGCTGTACATAATCACGTACCACATATATTAAGGAGATTTCTTATGAAAACTTGCCATTTCACTTCGATACCTTGCATAAGTTCTCTCGTAGTGGGATGCTGCTCGTTGCTATCTACCGATACACAATTTATATTATGTTTTTGGAATCAAACATACTTAATAATAGTAAATGTTTCTTGAAAAGGGAGTTTATAAAGCTAATATTTATATGTTCCGTACGTAGTAGAAATATGCTGTGACCACTACCCTTAATATTTACTGAAACAGTAATCTGTTATATGTTCAACAGGCTTCTTATTTTGTTACAATTTAGGAGAATACTTACATAAAAATATTAGTTTTAAGACAAACACGAACTAGCTTTAACAATAAAATTTAACAGTATGTCCTGAATACCTGTGTAACTTGTATTTTCCACTAACCATTACATGACGCAAACAAATACGTCTTCACACAGCTCAGTTACGCTTTACTTCAGTTTCCATGGTCGATGTACATTTGGTCACGTGACTAGCGTAGGACGACCAACAACAGTCCTATGTTCCTTGCGACTTGCAAACAATGGCCAAATAACGTATATGTTTTATGATTTAACCTTTAATGACACCCTTCTTCTTTCTTCAGGAATAAAATGTTCTTCGAGATTAGCGGATTTGCACAAGTTTTACACGTATGCAGCGACATGCAAAAAGATGCCTCACATTAGGAGAGTATTTATCCAGTTTTCTTTGTAGCGGCAAAAGTGTGGATAAGTTTTGAACCATTAAGGACTGTTGCATAGGGTAACTTAAGCCACATAGGTCTAGCCTAGATCAATTTTTTCTCTCGGTAAGATAGAATGTAATATATATATTCATTGCTCCACTGTATCCTTCCAGTTTTAAATGAATATTGTTTGCCTTCAAATAACCACTTTTCCAATTACTATATTTTATATTTTGCAAGTATTAAAATTGAAAGTATCACTTCTATAACTTCGTTAAGTGTAAACATAATGTATATATTTTACAATTAATATTTTGTACTTTTAAGAAACAATATTTCGTCAAATTTTTTTTTAAATTTAAATTACTGAGTCATATGTGACATATTGCCAAAGTTGGTTCTGTTTCACATTAAAATCTCTGTTTATAAGGATTCATCTAATTTTTACCGTAAGTATTTAGTTTATTTGTATAAATTCGTCATGTATTTTTAACATTCAACGTGTGATAACTATCAAACAAATATTTTGCCATTATTTTATAAGGTTTGAATAACTACACAACTATTATAGGTGCACTTAAAAAGATTATAATTTTTTATAATGAAAGGAAATGTATTACAAACAACAGTATTCTCCCAGAAATTATACGTGTTTGTATATTTAATTAATTGTACACAATAAACACAAATATTTCAAAAACTTATGAAACCCATACACTCGTCCACATGTATAAGCGTATATGTATAAAATTACAGATTGTGAACGTTCCTCCCAGTTTGTAACGCAGAGATTCTGGTAAGGAATGTCATAGTTACTAATATGGAGAAATTTCTTTTTTTTCCTTATGTGAATAAACGTAAATAAAATGTGTATGTTCCAATAAGATACGGAGAAGATAAATTAATTAATAGGCAAAGTAAACTAACACAAGTGCCGATAGCAAGTGTCGTTTGTTTGACAATGTCTACCAGTTTAGTTGTAAGTAACACATATAATACTGTGAAAGGAATTTTTCTGTACAATTATTTTGCATAAACCAGTCTTAATAAATCCGCGTCATGTTTGCAAGTACACTGTGACGTATTTGACGTGTACTCGTTGTTGGAGAAGTCCTAGATGTTCACTTATGTGAATGTATTGTGTCTCATTATTTTCGGTTTGACTTAACTAAGTGTGTTACTCATGACAAACTTAACAGAGACAGGTTTTATGAAAATGAATCCATACACTAGCATAACAAAGGCATGTGTTGGGCAATATTATAGATGAGGTGCTGCTCATCATCATTGTACACAATAAAGATCAATATTTCAAACACTTATGAAAACCACAATAAAGTACTTATGACTGTAAGACCGTTCACATTGTACGGTGACGAGCTGAGTTTAATTAAACTTTGCCTTGCTTATGCTTTCCATCACTGCTACATTTTTAATTATTTTCACTCTTCTAGTGTGTAACTAAGTATTAATAATCAATTTGCATGTCATATTATTCGGTAAAAAAGCAATTTGTATTTATTTCCTACTATGGAAGCACGTCACAAAACATTTCATAGTTAATCACTAGAAAATGTCTAAGCATTACCTAAGGGTTGCCAAATGGTAAATAATTTTGCACAAAATTAAAATGTTGCGTTTTATTTCTGTACATACTTCTTTCAACCTGTCTCCGTAGCCTAGTCGCTTAGAAACCTGTCTCCGTAGTGTAGTCGGTACCATATTCTGGGTGAAATTTTACTACTGGTAAATATTACGAATAACTACAAACGACGTTCTGACATTTTTGTAACGAACGTTATACTTTAAGTTGTATAATTGTTAAGATTTGCAATAGTTAATTCAGATTCGTATTTCTGCGTGTACCTTAATATTGTAATGTATATGATATTGTTGATTTTTCATCATAGTTGTATTCTTGTATAATACAGGTAACATGAGTGCTACATGTCTAAGCTGTTATTAGGAAGTGAGATATAGCTGTATCAGAAAGGTTAGTCACTAAGTTTACTGCATTAAGGGTCTTCTGGACGCTACACTTCATGGTCAAGAAACGGCAGGCAGTTACAGTTTGCTACTATCCCTTACTTCAAATTGTTGCCGTGCAACGGTAATATTTGTCGTAGAGGACAGCTCCAGCTTCAGAACCTGCATGTTGTTTGATAGAGATTTTTGTGAACTGTTTAGGTATTGTGATAGTGGAAATCACGTGAAACTCTTCAAGTTTACGAACTTTAGAGAAATGACGTGTTGTACACAAACAGTTCTCAACTTTAAGTGATAAACGATTTAAAAATCAAAGTGAAATATTTTTTAAGTGCACGTGAAGGAACAGTAGTTAATGTCTCGTAAATTATAATGGCTGAAATATGGGTGATTGTTATTTTGCGAGAGATTTACCGTTTAAATACGAAGACGCGTAAACCCCACACGCAAAGATAAGCAAGCCGACAGTTATACTGCAAGATGGAAGTCAGTTTCCTGCCAACTTATCGGGGGATGAGGTTCTGCCAACCTCACGAGTGTAGTCTGCTAGCAGCTGTTTCGCCTCCAGTGTAATAACTAGTGCACGATTGTACACTAAGGAAGCCTATGTGAACTAACTCATATTAATGCTTCTGAATTGTATCTATGTTTTGTCATGTTGTGACCGTTACTTTACAGACATTTTGGAAGAACGTAAAAACAAACCGTTGTCATCTATTGCTGAATTGTAAATCAATTTGACAGAAATAATTTGCTTTTATTTTTTTTTTCTGATTAATTAATATTTATAGTCTATGTATTATATATATATATATATATATATATATATATATATATATATATATATATATATATATACAACGTAATGTTCTTTTCGACAGGTGCTATTTCTCCGATTCGTTAGGTTTATCTAACCCGATATATAGCATTTTAATGAATAATGTTTTGTACTTTTGGATATTAATATGTGATGTGTTTAGTTTATGCGGTGTTATTATTGTCATCGAAACTGCGACAGTTTATAAACATTTGTAGTCCCCACGAGGTATTTGAGTAACCATTTCTTAGAATTCCATTACAATTAAAGGCTACTGATATAGTTCGAGGTAAAGTGACTTGACCTGTATGTATTTTGTTTATGATGTGTTAATAGTTACACGGTGGCGGAATTTAAAAATAATAATTGCGTAAGTTAACCATAGAACATAATTGTTAATTTAACATCGTATAAACGGGGTACCCAATAGATAGGGACTGGAAAATGTCGTGAATTCTCTGACCCGCAGGCTAGAATCCATTGTACTATACATACTCAAACCCCGTCTATTAGTTCAGTGCATGTTGTTCCACTGAGTAGCAGCTAGTGGACAAATATACAGGGCTTGAGATTACATATGATATTTGATTCCAACATGCATGTCATTGAATTCGCAAAATTTTCCTGTCCCTACAAATAGAGCGAATATAGTTTTATATCTTATTTTCAAACGATATTCAATATTTAAAAAAATTTTTCTTCGAATAAATTTTGATGATGTGAAGTGTCTGAAATCAATTTTACAAAGTTCCTTTACAATTTGTACTCATTTAGTACGAAGTAAAGTAACGTGAATTTAAAGTTGTTGGGTCAAGTTGTATTTAGTAATATTTATACGGCAGTAACGAAGGTTTTACGATATGAAGACGTTATTTGTATAAGTGTATGTCAAGTACTGCAGGATAGATATAATGCACATTTAATAATAATAAACTGTATTATCCATATACGTTAGTGTCGTATGTTGACCATGTTAGAAGATAGCACGATAATAAACTAATTTATTACTATTTACAATTCCTAGATACACGTGAACTATTCTAACTGTAAGGGTTAATTTGCACCCTCTTCGAGGAAAGTAGGCTTAGTAGTAAGGCTTGTAGCATATTGTTTTGTCTAACGGAAAAATTTGAGTACGTAAAGGTTTTAGGGATATATGTTTTGTATTTGTTTTTAATAATAAAGATAGTTTCTAGTTTTTGATTATTGTTAACGTTTCTGTATTGTATTTACTGAAGGTTTGTGTGTTGATATAAGTGTCCACATTTTTTACACTCAGCAGTATCTTATATTCGTTACATGCGTGCATTTTAACTATAGAAGTGGCAATGAAATGAAACTCTGGCATTGTATCTACAGCGTGTATGTAAAGTCATGGTCCGAGCGTCCCTATTCAGTGAAGTATGATGCGGCTTCTTTTGTTCACCTACACACATTTCACTGCTGCTCAAGTTCTTCCCGCACATGGTTAAGGACGTCTGGTGTAACGGAGTGAATAAACGTATGTGATTCTCTGTTTTAAATGTTTAATGTCAGTGATACATTCACTGCACACGTGTTGCTTCACATAACAGCACAAGTAAAAGTCAGAGGGCGTCAGATCCGGGGATCGTGCTGACCATGGCTTGACAGATCCCTTGTCTATCCACCACTAGGGGAATGCTGTATCCAGAAACTCATGAACAATGGTGACGCGTCGCCATTGTTCATGAGTTTCTGGATACAGCATTCTGACGTACTGTGGAGGAGAGCCGTTACGGTGAAATATGACACCTTCTGAAAACTGTGGCACTGCATACAATCACAACATGTCAAGGAAGTTGTTTGCCGTCACAGTCTACTCCGTAAAAAAAACTATCACTATATCATGCATCAGGCCACACTACACGTTCACTTTAGGAGTGTTACGTTTGTACTGAACGTATGCACGAGGGCATTCAGTAGCCCATATATTGGGACGTTATGGCGATGAACAAGTTCACAGACATAGAATGTAGCCTCTTTGTTAAACACAGTCTTCTGCAGAAGTCGTTCATCATTGTCGATGTCGTGAAGCATTACTGTAGCAAACGCGAATCGTTTGTGTCTGTCCACCGGTTTGATAGCGTTCAACTGCTCCGATTTCTAACCCGAAAAACGTACACTTTTTTTTAACACCTTATGAACTGTAGTCTTGAATAGCTGTAATTGTCGAGCGGAAGTGAAATAAAGTGAAATCTTCAGGCTCTATATTGCATGCTGTACCTAGTAAATTTTTTTGAAATACGTTCGTCCTACAGTTACACTATAATATAAACATTTTAACATATTCGTAACTTGAGATACACAAATATTAAATAGTTTATACACGTTATGTATTATACATGTAATTTATGTTATTCATATGGTATATATATTACAGTAGTAATTATTATCCCGAACATGAAATCCATGTAATCAGGTTCTAATATCGATACGAGAGCAAATAATACAGAACAGCCTTAGTTGAGCGTAGACGATCTAACTTACGTTCGATTGTAGCAGGTAAAGATGTTCACAGCTGAGGTTTCTGTCAGATTAAAACACCATCGCAAGACAATACGAACCATATCTTGACCAGCTTCCTAAGTCCTACTGCAGCAGCTCGCGCTAGTTTGTATCTTGTACACGACTTACTGCATACACTAGTATCACACACTATTGTTTACTTACACCAACTCCGACTTCTTAACTAATGAACTATAAAGGTACGTTTGTTTCTTTTCGTTTACGTAACTACATTGAGTAATTATATATCTATTTCGGCTCGTCGTCTCTCTATCATGCATATATACACACAGGATGTTCACAAAAAAAAAACACCGACAAACTCCGGCAGGTGATTCCTTGTGAAAAATTAAGCAGAAATTACATGAGACATTTTGTACCTAACTGTAATATTAAGGGAGTACGCCTTTGAAAATCAAATTTTAAAACTTTGACTTCCCCACAATCTGAACACTAATCAACGAAAACTAACAAAATTCGAGAAGTTACTTCTTGACAATACGGCCGACAAACCAATAGCAAACTCCATTTGACACATTCCACCATTCGAAAATAAAAGGGGTGGCCACCCTCAAAGTGCTAACAACTTTTTTAACGTAAGGATAATCTAACATTTAAAAGTGAATTACTGGGTACTGTGAACTTAGTAATAAAAAAATGTCCTCGTGTAGCGACTGTCTAGGACTCATAGTTTTCGTGCAAAACCACTTAAACAATGTCACATCAGTGTCACACAATCAGTGCAGCACTGTGTTATTTTACACAGGTTTATTGCAGTTAACATTTTGGTTATCTAATATGAGCACTCGTTAACTATTTGGTGACATTTAAGGCAAAAACTCTACCTTGAACCTATTTATTTTAATGGTGTGTGTGTTTAATACTGGAAGAATTAACGACACATGTTTAAAAACAACACGTGAGCTATTTAAACTACGGTACGTAATTTTTTCAGAGAATGTCCACCATTGTCTTTGCAGCACTGCGGAATAAACCAGACACTAGTGTACAAAGTGTTGCCTACTCGCAAGGCTCTGTGTCACCACACTAAAACTTCACGTGCGTTTTGCACGAAAACTATGATTCCTAGACAGTCGCTACAAAAGGACCTTCATTATTACTAAGTTCGCAGTACCTAATAATTCACTTTTAAATGTTGAACTATCCTTACGTTAAAAAAGTTGTCAGCATTTTGAGGGCGGCAAACCCTTTATTTTCGTAAGGGTTGAACGTATCAACTGGAGTTTGCTGTTGGTTTGTCGGTCGTATTGTCATGAAGCAACATCTTGAGTTTTGTGAGTTTACGTCGATCAGTATTTGGTTTGTGGAGGAATCAAAGTTTTAACGTTTAATTTTCAAAGGCGAATTACTCCTTTAATATTCCGGTTACGTGCAAAATGTCTATATATTTTCTGCTTTATTAATTACAAGGTATCGCTTGCCAGAGTCAGTCGGTGTTTTTTGTGAACAACCTGTGTTTGTATATATATATATATATATATATATATATATATATATATATATATATATATATATATATATACACTTACACACACGTATGTACGTATGTGTGTGTTTTAGAATAATTTACTAACAAAATACTAAAGTAATATTTATGAACGTATATTAGAAATGCACATAATATTTCTCAGAATTTAAATTTATTATTTAGTGTATTATTGAATATATATTTGTTTTACAGCCGAAACTGGGGAAATAATATATAAGTTAACAATAACTGACGAATTTACGGTATTTTTAAGGGATTTATTGTGCTTCTCGACTTATTTAAATTTCAGTTATAAGTATAGAATTGTTCAGGTCCCTAATACTAACGCCATTGCTGATCTAGGTATCTTAACGGTGGTTTCAGGCACGACATAGTGTGTCAGAATAGCTGATCACTGAATCCAGTATTTTATTTATTTTAATAAAAAAAAATAACAACTAGTCCAACTTACATATTTGTTGCTTTAAAAGCTTGAAACAATAAGCAGAGAGAATCACAAATAGGGCTTGCAGTAAAGAAACGTGGATTTGGGGAGGTGGAGGATAGTAGTATTATAAGTAGACATGTTATAGAAGTAGCATAGTTTCTTATTGGTTAAACGTCAGTCGTGAATACTATTTCATCCGCAGCTTCTTTGTCTTAAAAAGTTATAAATCAATTACTAATCAGGAAGAGTGTAAAATTTTCCTTTAAAATACATTTCGTAGATTGATATGAAAGTAAAAAAATATTTTTCCATTTACATAAATGAATGAGTGTTACATACTTTTGTTTACTTGGAAACAAATTCAGTTTTTTTTTCCAGAAAATATTGCAATAGTTGTGTTTTAAATCTTGTTATTTATAACAACTTGTCTGTGAATATTATTTTGTATCATAAATTAAATTGTTAAATTCGACGGATTGTGATCGTCTTTAATACCACAAATAGCAAAAAATAATATCTGCTGCTAGTATGTAACTGCAGTAAGAGCTAGCGGGAAATGTAAGCAGATCCAAGGTCGAATGCGGTATGCTGCAGTTCGTGAAGGTTAGCGAGAGTGACGCAAGTTTGCTTCTGTGGGAGGCCTGTAACGTCTAGGCAGGTTTATTTGCACGCGGCTTGCTTTATGCTGCTCTGCGGTGAAGATTGCCGAGGTTACTACCACGAGACGTGCGTCATGTATGCCGGCCTGGTGTCTCGTGTTTATCTTCCTCAGAGCCCGCCGTCTTATACTGCTGGCCAGAAGCTGACTACACCAACCATTTTGCGTGGCGAAATCTCACCGAATAATTTAGAAGCGCACTCTGAAAAATCTCTATTAGTCCTATCACCAATGCTGTTGTGGCAAAGATATTTTTTATTTAGTAACGAATGAAAATTTAGTTTGTTTGAAACAGGAGAAATGACTACAAAGAGATCGATTTCCGTTAATAGTGGTTCGACAGTTAAACATGTTAAGCGATGTTAAAACATGATATTTTACCAGCTAAAATAACAGTAATTATATATTTTTAAAAATGCCTATTAAGTAACGGTTCCACAGTTTCTTAGCTGTACACCGAAATTACTTTACTGCAACTGCGATTTTTTTTTCGAATTAAAAGTTCTTAGGATGTAATATTTATGATAATCTTTAAGATATAACTAGTTTTTCTACACATGGAGGATTACACAGCTGTATAATATGCAAGCATCAACGGTAATATTTACTGCCTCTGCAGCAATATGTGAGAGAAGTATATTGTATAATGTTTTGTCATGCTATTTTTTTATTAATTAAAAAATATATTTACAAAGTCATTGTCTAAAAGTACAGAAACATGTTGGTTTGGTTTACAACATGTAGTTTACTGATATTCTACCCTCCCAAGAAAGAAAGCATTACATCAAATTAACCAAATTAAGAAGAGGAGAGCGAAATGTGTATAATCCTTCTTTAGACAGTCACATAAAAAATTAAATAATGTTATTATTGAGACACAATCTTCTGTACGGCAATGTAATTAAAGTAAAGTAGATGTGCTTATACATAATAATGACGAAACAAAGATCTGAACTTCTATAAATCAAAACTTTATAACCAGTAAAAGTAATTTCGTCACTACTGGAACATTCTAAATACATAAACAAGAGTAAAATATTGATAAATAAATAATGCAGGCTATATGTAACCGTGTCCATTTACAAGCCCAAATGATATACTTCATTGTAATGTTATTTACTATTAAATTTTAAATTTTGTCATTATGTAAACAGATTTATCATACCTTAACCATGGAATGATATTATTACTGCATTCTTATAATTTTTGTGATGTAACCTTAAATGTAAATCACTAGTGTAAGTATTTGTTCACAGTAAAAGAAAAATATCACTTTTAATAGCAATACGAACTACAGTATTTAACACATGATCAATGTAAATAAAATAAAATTCCGTCTTTATATACGACACAACATTATGATCTTTTGAACAATTCTTGCAAAGGGGGCAAGATACAAGCTAAAGAATTAATTTGAACGTACGCTGTTGCAGCAATTGGTGTGTCACAGAAAACCAGTGCATGTACATAGACAAACAAACAAGTAAACAAACAAGTAGGCTTTGTTTGCAACTGGCAAGCATAGGTAAACAAGGAATGCAGTCAGTGAGTTACAAGAAAATAAGTGAGCATAAACGAGCACCCAGACACTAAAAAACTATTCAAGGGAAAATAATTAACTAAGATACATTTTTCTTCTAAATGAATTCCGTCAGTAAGTTCGAAACAACCGACAAATATAGTTACAATAACAAACGAACAAAACAAAACGAACGAGAGGCAAGAAGTTACCAGCACAACTGATAAGCCAATTTTCCTCAACATGGTTGCAAATTAACCCTGAAAATTAAAATTTTTTACGTACACCTAGGAATATTAAACAATATTTAGACACATGATAAACGAAATATACAAAATATACGTCAGCTTAATGAGGCACGTGCCCTATTCGGTAAAATTGGGTAAAATGTTTTTGAGATGTACCTCTATCATAAAGATCAAAATGGTCGCCGTTTTCAAAACAGTACCAGAGGATGACCGAAATACACAATTGTCCAGTCAACTAAGTATAATATGCGTGCCAAGGTTAATGAACTTCGGACAAATATTTCCTACAAAAGTCACATTATGCTACAGTACAAAATTGCCACTATTGTAAAAATTTTAACACATAATTAACAAAATACTAAAAAGTCGAGTCAGTATGCTAGGTAGTAGCTATACGTATGTGTATAAATTTAATGTAATTCTATGAAAAAAATTCCAAGATGTGTATTGTAAATATAAAAAATACCACAATTCTGAAAACATTAACATAAAGAGGACATAAAACGCAGTCAAAAGTCAAGTCAAATTTCCAAGTTTTGTATTTGAACCAAGAAAATTAAATATTAGAAGAAAGTTTTCTCAGTAATGTGAAAACTAAAAAATAAGAAATAGCGCAATTTATTTAATATAAAAAACAGACAAATAAACTATAAAAAACTATAGTAAACTTATTAATTTGTAGATGTATATTTAATTTGATAAAATTCAGAAAAACTATTTCCTAAGTTATGTGATACCGTGCTTAAAAAATAAAAAATGCCAGGCAATCTGAAAATATGAATAAAGGATGAACGAAATAAACAAAGTAAACACAGCTTTGTATCTAATATATTTAAATGAAGTTAGATACTATTCTAAAATATTTCCTACGATATGAAATAATATGCTAAAAATATATAAATGGTCGCAACCTTAAAAAAATATACATAAGGTGAACAAAATACAAAAAGTAAAATCAGCTTTGTGTTTAGTATAGACTATTTACACCAAGTTTGATGAACTTCGAAAAAAAATTCCTAAGGTATTTAATATTATGATTTATTATATAAAACTTGCCAAATTTTCGAGAATTGGAATACAGAACGAACGAAATATACAAAGTAAAATTTGTGTGTAGTATATGTATGCCAATTTTGACGAAATTTTGGTAAATACTTTCTAAGATATGTGTTGTTGTGCTAAAAATATAAAAATGGCCGCCAGCTTGAAAATATGAACACAGGTTGAATGAAATCGATAAAAATAAAGTCAGCTTTGTATTTAGTATATGTTTACCGATTTTTTAATGACATACCGAAAAATATTTACTAATCTATGTAATTATATGCTAAAAATTATATAAATGGCCGCCATTTTGAAAATATGCCCACTGGATGAACGAAATGCACAAATTTAAAGTAAGATTTGGATGCATTATTTGTGTAGCAAGTTTATTGAATTCCTGAGAAATATTTCCTAATATATATATTACTATGATAAAAATGTTTAAATGGCCACCATGATAAAAATAAGAAGGCAGGAAGAACGAAGTTTACAAAAGTGAAGTAGGCTTTGCATGCAGTATATGTGTACTCTGTTTTATGAATTTCGGAAAAACATTTCCTAAGAGTTACTATGCTAAAAATATAAAAATAGCCGCCATTTTGAAAAAAAGAACACATGATGAGTGAAATTAATAAAGGTGAAGTTTTATGTTTATACAATATATGTGCAGCAAACTAGATGACATTCTAAAATATATTTTCTATACTATGTAATCATATGCTTAAATATTAAATGGCCACCATTTTAAAATACGAGCACAGAAAGAATGAAATTGACAAAATTAAAGTCGGTGCAGTGTATCAGTTTCAAGTATGATGAAATTTTGAAAAATATTGCTAAAGTTATGATTTACTATGCAAAAAACTATAATGGCCACTATTTAGAAAATATGGACACAGGCTGAGCTACATCCACGAAAGTAACGCCGGCTTTGTATGTACTGTATATGTACCAAGTTTGACAATATTGTAAGATACGGTTCCTTAGATACCTTGCTTAAACAAAAAATTGTGTAAAATCGACACCATTTTGAAAATGTGAAAAGGTTGTAAACGAAATATATAAAAGTCAAGTCAGTTCACTAAATACAATATGTGTAAGACGTTTGATGAAATTTAGTCCATTGGTTTAAAGGTCTTTTAGGGGTGCGGGGGTTACACACACACGGACAAACATGTCTACACACACACCTACACACCTAAACTCAAGCACACGCCAATACACATACACCTACAGACACACAAATACAAACATACTCAAATGTAATTTTATAAACCTGCTTTTTTCTTCGGAATGTAGGCTAAAAATTGTTTAGACAATTATGGCAGTAAACATTATAGAAACCTTCGTTCGTAAAAGACGAACTATGGTATTAAAGATTCAAGATAAGAGCAATGTAAGACCAACTAAACAGCTGAATTTTGTGGTATACAGTTGTTAAGATAAAATGTATATGCATGCAAGTTTGACGTCGAAGATAACAAAAACAAAAAAAGGTTAAAAAGAATGGTTAACCAATCCCTGAATTACATTTGAGGACTAAAATATTTGCATGGTGAGAAAATACGATAACAAACTAATATAATAATAGGGAGTAATAAATATGAAAGGTGCGCAGTTCAGATTAATGAAATCTCAGTAATCCCACGTGATAACAATAATTATATTATGAAATATAGTAATAACAGATCGTCGCACTGGTGAATCTGTCTTACAATACAATCGAATATACTTGTATTTTCTTCTTAAATTTCTAATATATAATTACATTGCTCTCTGTTACCAGTGCCCACTCATTGAAAAAGTAAGAAAAATTTTAAATTTGAAATTCGAAATGAAAATGTGAAAGTAGTGTATATTTCCTTATCAAATTCCAGATATGATAGTTTACACTTTAGTAGCCACAAAAACTGATGTAATTTCCTAAGATGTGGTACTAAAGTATGATAAAGTTCATTTATGTAATTAATTAACAAAACAGAGCAATAATTTAGCCACATTTATAGTGTTATTTTGCCATTTGTTATGCAATTTGTATTTTACTACATTTGTAAGTATATTCAGTTATGCTTCATCAGGATCCAAATATTCCCGATAGGACAATTTCTATAGATAACGAATAATAAAGACGTAACATTTTGTAATATATATCTGCGTAATTATCACGCATGTTACAAGACATAACAAATATACCGTAATGTGAGAGGCACAAACGTTTTGTATTGGGACTGGTTGTTTTTAAAAGATTCTCAGTGCGATAAGTCACGAATTAGATTCACGGTGAAACCATATGTGTTTTAACGCTTTGTAATGACATCTCTGCACAGATGACTAAATGTTTAGTTAAACTTGCCAATTATTAGACTTGGGAGATAAAATGAATCAACAAAGTAATTTTGTCTCGGAAACAAAAATATTTACTTCACCGCATAAAAACAAACTATACTGATTTGTTATGAAAATTTGGTTTAACTCAACCAAACCTTTCATTCAGGTCTGAAGAACACATCTCAAAACTCAGCTGTTAGTTACTCCATCGGCTGCTCTCCCAGCTAGATGTAAGTCTTATATAACAACAGATACGAGCTGTTTGCGATAAAGTGAGTACACTTGAAGGCCAATTGTAAAAAAAAAAATTACATGACAATTTGATATTCGTTCTGAAGTATTATTTTGAGAGCAGTGAAATAAGTAACGCTTCATTATTATTTATACCACAATGTTTGTAATAACAAGTGAGACAATTATGCAAATAAGCTGTAGGAAACAACCATGACTTCAGAAGTACTTAGTTAATTATGAGGAGCTTATATCAAGTAATTAGGCTACAGCGTTCTCAAATGCAGGTGAGTTATTCGTCTTGATATCTGGAGCTATCCACCTGCCCAGGTCGCTGGGCTTCGGTCGATATAAGTTTATTGTAAAACTACTGAACTAGCGTGAGCGAGGTTTGTTTAGTAACAGAATTCCAAGAACGTTACTATCGTGTGTACACTTTCAGGAACTTCACTCATCTTTGAAATATCACTGTGACCGATAATGATAAATATAAACGATATTTGTTACTACTGAGACATGATGACAATACAGAATATTTAAGCTGGTATAGTGTACAACTCTCGCTTAACTCAAATATCGCGCCATCAAAAGATAAGTACACCACTGAATGTCTCATAGCGGTGAGATATCTGTGAGAAGACTGCATGTCTGCTCAATGTGTTTGAATTGTCCACTGCTAGTGTAGAATAGCTCCTTTGTAACTTTACAGGAGTGATGGGTAGGAATCCGCCCAGCCGTGCGAGATCTATCCCTGACAAGACTTCCAAAATAACCCAGGGCAGTGAGTAAGACTGGGCGAGTGCTTTCATTCATCGTGATGTCTCAGGACGCATGCCTAAGATGAAAGTGAGGAGGCGGGAACATACAAGCATCCAGTGTAAGCAACATCCGGACAACGCCGCATACCTACAAATACAGACGCGGATATGACGTGGATAGCATTCTCAGCCCGACGGCCAATTATATATCACGGTACGCAACTATTAATCACGTTCCTATCTGTGAAGCATGAGCACGCACAGTTACACATGTCTGAACTGTATTATTGTTGTTTATCAGCGGGCTAGATGTACTTCGAAGTCTAGGACGCTGATGATTACATAAATTACATAAATATTCCTTACTTCCAATGACGATTCAAAATTACTGACTGTGACATGCGCAAAATTGCAATTGTGCAATGTACGGCGATATTCCCTATATTTTGTGGACAATGTTTGTTTCTTTACATGAAATGAATATTTACCGTTCTGTACAGTACCTTATACACACACGACAGTGGAAAAAGCATCGTACGACATACTCACCACTTTTTTGTAACTCGTAAACAATGGAATTTTTATCATACATTGAATGGTTCGAATCCAACTACACCGAAACTGTTTACATAGTTCACTAAATTTCCATGCAATGTGTGCAAAAATACAGGAATAACTTATTTAAAATTTATCAGCATAATTTTTATTTATGTGGAATTTTCTCATATATCTGCCATGTAAATGTTTCCTTAACGTATAAGTCAATTTATCGGTGTGTAGTGATATCTATATCTACCTTTTGTTTTACACTGTATCATTTCTAAGATAAATACACTGGCAAAAGTGTAACGGATGTCGAATATATAGTTGAAGTAAATTTTTTGAATCTCCATAAATTTTGAGCATAAACTGTAATGTTATATATAAGTGTGACAATTTGCAATGAGAGTAAGTATGTATTTTACACTTAATTTAAGAAGTAAGAGTACCCCTGCCACACGTAGCCGAATTGAGAATAAACAGATGAAAAAAACTACTATCTTTACTAACTTGCGTTTGAAATAACTTACGTGTTCTGTTCATTGTTGGTGCAAAACTCAAAAATACCATTGGTGGCAAGTCCATAACGACAGAGTATTTTTAATGAGATGGAAGGAGATTGCGTTCAGAATTTCAGTAACTAAGATAAACACAAACTATAGTTTTCTGGTAATGTTTTTGATGTACAGATTGAGTCAGGATGGTGTGTGGTATTTTCGTGTGGTAGCTCAGAAAAACCCATGTCAAAAATTATAACTGAAATCAAATCGCTTTAGACAATTGGGTGCGTCCTATTCACTACACAAAGCAGGTACCCAATGCAATGATAAAACCATAATATTAGTGATATTAAGAAAATGTGTCAATTGGTAAGTATATAGTGAATTATTTGATGTCACTAGTAACAATGGCTTCACATGGATGTAAGATTTTGTGAAAGTTGGTGAACATTGTCATAATCTTGTGGGTTATATTTTATTTAAATAGTTCAGTTTCCTTGCTGACAGAATGCAATAGTTTTAGAGTGCAATGGTCCTTCATTTAACCGTTCGTGTTAGAAATTTCAGAAAATCCATCTGTCGCAGCAATAGTTTTGCAACACACCTGTTAGTTTTGTAACACGCCTTGCAAGGAAGTCATAATGCCTGCATATGTTACAGGCGTTACAAGAATAAATTAACTCCACATACGAATTTCTCGAAAACGCCTAATACTAGCGATTTTCAACAAGACAGCTTTTTTACATTAATCTTCTCCACCCGTGTAATTTATATGTAGTAGAACATGATCTTTCATTTATTTCAAACAATTGCAAATAACTCAAATGTAGTTTAACCAAATGCTTAGAAACATTAGAGACCGTGTACAGTTATACGATGCACAGTTTTGTCATAGACGCAAAAGTTATTTTGCTTCATTTTGGCTTATTTTCACAACAAAGTTTGTGATATTTCAGGGGGGAAAATATAAAAATCCGTTTGGTGGATTGCAACAGAAAAAATTAGACACAAACAATGACACATAAATGTTAAAATTGTAAGAATGAATTTTTGAAATACGTATTGATTTGCGTAAAAAAATATTTTCGAAACCGCTGCGAAACTAAAGAGCGATGTCTAAACGAGATGTGTTCCGAAGCTAGAAGTAGCAGAATAGTGTCGTGCCCTATTTAAACAACGATGGGCCAACGACATTACAAAACTAAATTACTGAGACTGAAGTTAAATAATTTATAAGACATGGCACAAAGTTACGTTAATTAATATTTAGTACGTTTGAAATTTTATTTAAAATATAATGTTAAATTCTATTTTCAGGATAGTATTACTCTCACAAATTTCACTTTTAGGACAAAATGAAAACACATTTTTACATGATTTTTTAGAGTTATCACCATACGAAACTAACACACTCCGTACTGACTCGTCCTGTATACAGTATACAGTACTGACACACGAAAACTTATTAACTTTCATCATACCAACCAATATTTAAAAAGTTAAAAAAAATACAGAAAGTTCTACGGAGGACATATGGCACCTGTCTATACACCCGGCTACTTGCTGATCACTTGCTGGATTTAGCAGTTTCGTGTTAGGTAAAATATTAAATTATGACAAATATAAACTTAAAACAAGAAGTAACTTGCAAATCTGATGCGCTTACTTCACTCAGAGTCGGTATAAATTATCCCTGAAATTGAAAATCATGTACATACATATAGGCATACTGATAAATAATATTAATTTAGATAGTTATTTACAAAATCTTTGCGTGTTGTGCCTACAACAATTCAAACATTTGACATTATAGTTTATTAACATGAAATTGTCACTATATCTGTGCTAAACTTTTTACATACATGTAGCCTATTAGAAACTATGAGTTCTTGTCGAGCAATCTTACAAATTGTATGGCATATATTACAAAACATAACATGACCCAACAAATTAAAAACATATATTACCTTACTTAGTACTAAATGTGTACAGACACTGAAGAAACTTTATGAAGTTGCCCTCAAATATGTTACGTCATAAAACAATTCGAAGAACAAACGTTTTTAAAAATTCAAAACCTTATAAACAAAATTCATAAAACTGAAAATTCTGTATTTAGTACAATATATGCATATGGTGTTTAAAGAAAATTTTTTAATATTTACTTTAAATATTTCATTTGATAAACTGTGGATTCAAATAACACCATGTGTAACTGTTGACACAGCTTGTACAAAATACATACATATCGTGTCACTTCGAAATTTATGTAAACTAAGTTTGATAAAATTCCTCAAAAATTGTTGTTCACACATCTCATACGAACAAAAAATGTTTTAATTTCAACCATTATGATATCTTAGAAACGGCGTACACATATACACAAAGTTAAGTTAACTTACTAAGTTCTGTACGAGTACTGAGTTCAGTAAAATTCTTTCGAATTGTTCTTTAGGTATCCTCTTTAATCGTAATATTGTAAAATGACAGACAGTTCGAAAATACGAAAATCGTATGAACAAAAACTTAAAGCCAATTAAATTGGTTAAATATCATACGATAAGTTCCGATAACGAATTATTTCTGAACAATTGATTCTTGGATAACGAGTGCAATCAAAATATGTACGAACAGCCTTATTTTTTTTTTATTTTAATACGGAATGAACATAAAAAAATATATAATTTTAATAAATAATACTTGTGTAACAATTTAAATTAATCTGCAAAAATATATCCTTAAACATGTATTAGTATGCTGAAATATATATGGCAACAATTTATAAATATAAATATATGATCAATTAATTACGAAAAATTTAAGTAAGCTTAGTATATATATATATATATATATATATATATATATATATATATATATATATATATATATATAT
>PNEQ01117363.1:0-13273 GCA_003012365.1 Medauroidea extradentata | reverse complement strand
TGTCATTTTATCCTAAAGAGAAAAAATGGCTGCAGTTTTCAAAGTAGGACTAATGATTGAACGTAATACACTAGAGTTTAGCACACTAAGTAGAATATCCATGCCAAGATTAATGAACTTCGGAAAAATATTTCCTCAAATATGTCATGTTACACTGAAAGTATAAATTAACCGCAACTATAAACGTATTAGCCTATGAATAACAAACTACACAAAAGTCGAGTAAGTATGGTAAGGACTACGTGTACAAAACTAAAAAAAATATTATATATATATATATTGCTGTTTTAAAAACATAATTAGTTTCATAAAGGGAGTTAAAAAACGTAATAAAATTTCAGTCAAATTACCAAGCTGCATATGTGTACCAAGATTGTTAAAAATCGATAAATTAATTTCTCAGTTATTTGTAACTAATTAAATGACCGCATTTATGAAAGTAAAAACACAGGATGAACAAAATATACAAAACTAAAGTCAGTTTACTAATAAGTAAATGTGCACTAAGTTGTAATAAAATTTTTAAGTACAATTTTTTCAGAGATTTCATACTATGATAAAATAACAAAAATGGCCGTCAATACGAAATTATTAACAAACGATCTGCGAAATACACAAAAGTTATATCAGCTTTGTATTTAGTATATGTGTTCCAAGTTTTATGAAATTATGAAAATATATTTCCTATGATGTGTAATACTATGCAAAATATAATAAACGACCGCCATGTTGAAACTTTGTTAACTAAATTAACCAAATGCATAAAAATTTGATTCATCTTATTTGGTCCTTTGTGTGTACCGAACTTAATGAAATTCTTAACAGTGGTTCCTTAGATGTCAGGCTTGATGGAAAAATGTCTAAACTAACGCTATTTTGAAAATATGAAAAGGGCATACCGTAAACGAAATATATCAAAGTCAAAACAGTTTAATAAGTACTATATCTGTACATGGTTCGATTATATTCGGTCCTCTGGTTCTAAATATTTTAGGAGGGACACATACACACATATGTACACATACACACATATGTGCCAGGAAGGTGATCTCACAAGCCTAATTTTCCCTTCAGAAAGTCAACTTCAATTATGTATATATGCCATGAAATATTTGAACTTGGGCAAAGTAGGTATATTAAGAAATAAATGTGTAACGACTTTTAAGATGCTTAAGAAATGGCACTAACATATATCATGCAATCAATAAGAATAAGGGCAACATTATTCTTTCAAAAACTGAATAAGTCATGATTTGAGAAGGTGAGTTATCGTGTGAAAAATGGAATGTTTGCTAGACTTCAATGTAATGTACTTATTTCTGACGCTTTTATTTCGTTACTAGTGAGTCGCTATTTGACTGGGCCAATGATAACTCCGGTGCACTGCTATTGGACGTCTGTGACTCGTCTGTAAACAACTAGGCTGTGTTACTTAACCGCCAGCCAATAATACATGACGCAGGACGCCACAATAGTTTCCAGAATACGCTGGCAGAAAACACTCTCGCATTTTTGCACCATCTCTAGCCATGATCAAATCCCATGAAAAAGGTCGTAATACTTTGTGCGTACTGTATAATTTTAAACTCAAATTAGCTTTTCTAAGATATCAAATGTATTAAAATAAATGTCACATTTCACCACAGTAGCACAAAATGAACAAAACCCTTTGTATGAATGCCATGTCATTTTCCTAAGAATAATATATATGTAAATTGCTTGAAAGAAATTAACAAAAGTCTAGGCACCTAAGTAGTTTACGTGTGCTAAGTATATTAAAACTCGGAAGGATAATTGCCTCAGATATATCTAACTATCCTCAACAAGCGACAATATCAGCCATTATGAAAATATGAAGAAAGGGATCAACGAAATACATACAAACCAAGTCAACATACTAAGTGGAAGGCCTGTATGTGTATTCATTTTGGTGAAATTCAGGAAAATATTTTTTCAGATATGTTATCCTGTGATAAAAACATAAAACTGGACGCCATTAAAATCACAGATTTAACGAAATACACAAATTTCAGGGCAATATGTCTACCAAATGTGACAAAATTCAGAAAAATATTTCCTTGCGTGTGTCACATTATTATAAAAATTAAACATGACCGCCTTATTGAAACTAATAGGCCTTCATAGGATACATTTCATACACTTAAGTGAAATCAGTTCAGTATACTGTACTTGTGTGCAAGTTCGATGAATTATGATATATATTTATTTATTTATATATATACATACATATATATTCTCAATACTCTCATATTATGCTAAAATTATAAAAATTGGCACAGTTTTTAAAATATGAAGGAACGATAAACAAAATGAACTAAATTCAATTCAGCTTACTAAGTAGTATAAGAGTGCGGAGTTTGATGAAATACTGAGAAATATTTCCACATGTACAAAATATTATGATAAGAAACGGCCGCCACATTAAAAATATGTAGAAAGCTTGATTTTAGTACTTACAATTCAAGTAATCTTACTAGCTTCTTTATGTATGACAAGTTTGATGACTTTCTAAAATCCGATTCTTTAGATATCACGTGTGATTGAAAATTAAAAAATTGCCACCATTTTAGAAACATGAACATAGCATAACCGAAAGACAAGTCTGGTTACTAAGTTTTATACGTGTACCAAGTTTGATGAAATCCGGTCCTCGGGTTGAAAAGTGTTTAAGGGCACTCACGCACACATAGACACACAAACACATACATACAGGCGCACAGACTAAGAGGTGATCTCATAAGCCAAATTATTTCTCCTTCTGGAAGTCCACTTTGGTGAAGTTTGTTACTGTGTTGTTAGCTTACAGTCGCGTTGCAGGTTTACTTAGGCTACCGTCTTGAAATAATTTAAATATCTCAGTGCTCACTGTATGCCAATTCCTTCACCTATTTGACAGGACTGAGCTCGGCTATGCCACTTCCTACGTATGATGTAAGCACAACCTAGTTTTTCTCAAGCAAGATTATTCTAGATATGTTTCTATGTTTCTCAGAAAACCGGTGTTAGTTTCCTAGAAAACTGTGTGTCTAGCACACGAAATAGTACTTTATACTTATTTTAGACTAGAGGATCACGATATAGTCCTAGAGGATGTGCTCGAGAATGACATGACGCACAATCTTGTAACATATAATTTCTCTATGTTACGAAAGTCGGTAGAATTTGCTAATGGTATTGGTTAAACAGCTTGAAGCAGATTGTTAATATCTTTGGAATCTAATATCCCTTGCTATCAACGAGCTATATAGTAAAAATAGAGGGGCGGAAACAGCAATCTACAAGGCTCTGAGGTGAAGCCCAATTGAACGTGGTATTTTGACCCAAGATAAAATGGCGGACTCTTATTTCCGGTCGAGAGACGAGAGCGATTATGCTAATTTCAACTTTATTACAGTATAATATATTACAATAATTGTTAGCATTTTTTCCTGTATTTAGAGGGAATATAGTGGAGCTATAAAGTAACGGAATTTATGCGAACATAATGACGGTTTTTAACATAATGTTGGCAACTCTACTGTTCGTCATGTTTTCTGGGGTCAAAATAGTCGTTCAATTGGTCTTCACTTTGGAAGCGTTTCCGCCCCTCTATGTTAGCTTTATAGCTTGTTGCTTGCTATATTTTAATTTCATTTTCATTTGTCTTTGGGTGAATCAGTTTATTTTATTGTCAGTGAAAACTGGTAAAAATTTCCACAAATGTATCTTTTCTATACGTACTTTTCTTGCTTCAGTGTAGAATTTTTATTTACTCCGACCAAGCAATCGATAGGCGGGGGATAGATTTTGCATAGAGGTGACAGTTATGACAACGAAGAGGAAATAGTAGTGCAAACTAAGGAAAGGAACGATTTTTCTAATAACTGGAAATAAACGGAAGAAAAATTTATCACCTTCGACGAGATTTGATATTGTATGAGAATTTAGTCAACCAAATATGATGAATACTGTTATTTAATTCACTGCGATGGTCTTTAAAAGCCTCAAGAAAGGAAATATCAAATTATTTTTGACATAAGAATATTACTTCAAGAGATAAGAAGAAGCAATATACTTTCCGGTGGACTACGACGACGCTAGCTGAATTGTAGTTCAGAAGGCTGAGTTGTCATCCAAGTTGTATTCCACGACGTCCGGGGAAGAGGTTTCGATACCCAGATCGGAATCGTCGTCTGGAGAGGTCCGAGGAGATGTCTGGAGCGGAGGTCGTCGTCCAGCTTGATTCTATAACCTAGTGAGGGCTACTCTTACTATGCTGTTCCTAGGCATATTCCAGACCCGGTTACCCGCATGGAGAGATGTTTGTTAGCAAGAAAACTTCTGGTAAGGTCAACTGCACAGACTTCAAAGAGGTGTACACCCCAGCAACTCACATTAAAATTCTGCTCATCGATATCGAGTATTTAGTGCTTAGTACAGCAAAACCCAAAGTAGAACCCTGAAGATCTGAAGAGTCCATTATTAGAATTTGTAAGATGTCATAAGAAATTTATGATACATATCGTATGAGTTGCATTGTTGTAACCCTCAACTGTAGGTAGTTTGGCACGATGTTATAGTCAAATCACTCATCCAATTTTCATGATACTATGTTACACATTATTGTATTAATTTCATTTGCACGCATTAACATCAAGTTAATTTTTTAGTTAATTTGTGGAAGCTAAATTTACATCAGCATGTGTATTGCATCATAAACTTTATCAGCTAAATAAACAGTAACTTATACAATTCAAATTTGTTTCTTTAATCTACACGTACAGTTTACTTGGTTGATGGTGCCGGTCCTTTACACAACACCTTACATACAAAAGTACCCTTTTAAAAATATGTGTTTGTTTATACAGATGTCACACACTCTTATATAAACATATGTATTATACTGTATGCATATTGTCTCCTATACACACAAACGCGCATATATATATATATATATATATATATATATATATATATATATATATATATATATATATATATATACACACACACACATAATTTTGCATTTTCGCTGCGGCAAAAATATTTCTGAATTCTTTAGGAACACGATCAACTAGCACGGTTTAAAGATCCACAGTAGTTATAACTTGTAGTTCGACGACGTCGTGCATTTCTGTCAAAAAGGTAAATACGTCTTCCGGCGAACTCCCTAACAACTCAGCAATTTTTTTTCAAACAGAGGTAAACGTTTACTTACTCACAACCGCATCAGCCACGCGTCCTATACTACCGTCATTCCTATCTCCGTCACCGCCTTCAGACTCTCACTCAACTGCCTTCTACTCTTTGCCATGAGCCGCGCTTATTCACGCAGACCGTCAAGAGTAAGGCCTACCAACTGCTCCCGATACACCCACCTCTCTCATCAACTTGGCTAAGGTCTCCTTACTCAAGTCTTGTATCCAACTCGTACCTGCCAAAGACAAGGCCATGGTAAAAACAATGTACATTAAAATACCAAACTCAACACGCATCAGTTCGGCAGCGGCACCCTTATGTCACGTGATATTCAGATTCTGAAGGGGTTATGTGCTACCACGGCGCTCACCCTGACTGGTATAGTGGTGCATTTTTTTTTATTGCCGGAGTTGTTAGGAAGTTCGCCGGAAGACGTATTTACCTTTTTGGCAGAGAAACTGTGGCAAAGTCAGTCCCAACCTGGTTAAGCTAGTCAACCTCTCTCTACGACGACTCAAGCAACAAGACCTCTCCCCAAACACGTCGACAGTCCAAGTCATCCAGCCTCGACCACAACGCCGCCTAGCGGCCCCCTACAGAAACTCCGCACCAGGCAGGAGTACCAACTTCGAAAACCAAAGAAACTAAAAAAAATACCAGGAAATTCCGAGAGAGAAAAAAGGTAGGAATAAGGTATGAAGATGAAAGGGAAGGGTGTCGGAGGGCACGACATAACAATATGCTACCAAGCTGTTCAGTTTAGGTTCCTGTTTTCGTGTTATTTTAATTAACGCGAGCGAATTCAACCTATTTCATTCGTAACGAAAACGTGTCAAAAAACGGCCAACCTGATGTTAGATTATTGCGTCAACATGTGTTTCAATCATTGATGCATTCACGAGTGAATTTCCGAAAATTTGGTATGGCTAACCCCTATGTTCAGCTGCAGTACCAAGTTTATCATTGTTACGTACTTTTACGTAAAGGTTGCGTAGCAAAACAGTGGTTAGGTGTGAAAAAGTGACAAATACTGAACATAAGTAACCTATTGAGAATGAAAATTATCAAGTTTCAAAGCTAACTTTAAATCATCTGAGGGTCGTAATTTTTGTGGGAATGTGATCTTAGCTCGCAGTTTTGAAAGTAAAACAGCAATTAAGAGCTGCGTGAGTTTTACGTAATAAGTTGAAAAAATTAATAATTTAATGAATTAATTTTTTGTATCTCTTGTGAACCCTATGTAGAGTCACATGATCGCTCATTTACGAGTATTTTGTACGTTTCATATGTGCAAGTCTATGTGAAAGTGATCGCCACTATTAAATGTAGGTTACAATTGCAGTGCAAGGAAATCATATTCCAGTCTATAAGATTTGCTGTATTTTTATCTAATGCTCACAGTTAGCAATATTCGTAAGAACCTACATTGTGCAAAATTGGTTGTGTATCATAACTGTATGTTAGCTAACGTGTTAATCATTTTATAAATACTATAAACACATTAAAATGGTTCAGTCACAATGCTGGGACATGTGGCTGCAGAGTGGAGACCCAAACATTGGAACTGAAGTGCAGGAACTAGTGAAGTGCAAATAAGGACAATGATAAAAGGGTGAAGCGAAGCTTCAGAGGCTGAAGCAGGGGGTAGAGGAGGAAGATAGTTTCAGGCGTCCTTTTTGAAGGAAATGGGGTGGAGTACATGTAATAACAGATGAAGGGTTGAAAAACAGATCAGAATGTACAAAGTTTAGAGTGTTAAGTTAGGGTTACATTGTCACCTAATCAAGGGAGAGAATAGAGGGAAAGGAAACACCAGTGACAAGATTCATTGTATGTGGAGAAGAATGTAACAGGGGAGACAGTCTATGTTCGTGAGGTATGTGAGGAAGTGGACAGTTTTGCAGAATTATTTTTATATTTAGATGTATGGAGGTGTTGAAAGTTTAAGGTAGGGTTTGGACAGGGTGTTGAAAGTTTCAGGTAGGGTTTGGACAGGATGTAGGAAGATTCAGAAAGAGTTTGGACAGGATTTTGGAAATTTCAGGAAGGGTTTGGACATGATGATGCAAGTTTCAGGATGGGTTTGGACAGAGTGTTGGAAGTTTCAGGAAGAGTTTAGACAGGTTGTTGGAAGTTTCAGTAAGGGTTTGGACATGGTGTTCGAAGTTTTAGGAAGGGCTTGGAGAGGGTGGTAGAAGTTTCAGAATGGGTTTAGGCAGGGTGTTGGAAGTTTCAGGAAGGGTTTGGTCAGGGTGTTGGATGTTTCAAGAAGGGTTTGCACAGAGTGTTGGATGTTTCAGGAAGGATTTGGAAAGGGTGTTGGAAGTTTCAGTAAGGGTTTGTACAGGGGGTTGAAAATTTAAGGAAGGGTTTGGTCAGGATGTTGGAAGTTTTAGGAAGGGTTTGGACAGGGTGTTGGAAGTTTCAAGAAGGGTTTGGACAGGCTGTTGGAAATTTCAGGGTGGGTTTGGTCAGGGTGTTGGAAGTTTTAGGAAGGGTTTGGACAGGCTGTTGGAAGTTTTAGGAAGGGTTTGGTCAGGGTGTTGGAAGTTTTAGAAAGGGTTTGGACAGGTTGTTGGAAGTTTTAGGAAGGGTTTGGACAGGGTGTTGGAAGTTTTAGGAAGGGTTTGGTCAGGGTGTTGGAAGTTTTAGAAAGGGTTTGGACAGGTTGTTGGAAGTTTTAGGAAGGGTTTGGACAGGGTAGCCTGGAGGGGCAAGTCTCGACACTAGGGCGAAAGCTCAGTTGCTGGTAATTTTATTATTGTTGTTTCTCTATAGAGCGGGAACAAGATGTCTCTGATAACACTTTTTGTATTTAGTTATTCTGACTTTTACTGTTTATGAAAAAATAATTCAGTTTTGCACTTTGATTTGAAGTAAGTTGAATACGTGACATTTCGATCAACTCGTAAAGCAATTTCGTTTTGAGGTAGCCTAGTAGTGATATAAAACACAATGATAATGACATTACATATTTGTTCGCTTGCGAAATATATATTACAGGAATATTCTCAATGCAGTGGGACTTGTGTTTTATAGCCTTCACTAGAAAATTAGTAACTTTATAATATGTTATTACATATGACAATGTGTTCTGGCTGTAGTTGCCTAATGTCTCATTTTATATTTCTGGTTATTTTCCACCTAAATGTAACTTATTCAATATATCAAATTATGATTACATTCCCTACGAATGTAACACTATCAAGATTTTTTTGTACTATTTCGCTACATTTCTGCAACTTACTATCGGTTTGAACGGAAATGCATTAAGAAATCTTCAAACAGGTCTATGTTAAACAAATATACAATGCATGTTAAATTTTTTGCATATAATCTACACTGATCTCATGTGTTCATAACAATAAAACCTTTGATAATTGTGCAGAAACATGTTGTTTTGATCAGTTTTGTACCATCAAATTTAGAAATATTATCAAATTTACGTTAAGAAAGCATAGATTTCTTCCTGGATTTCATTTTCGGTTGCATCGATAAGTAATGCGTAACAAATCCAATACAACACCTCCGTTGTGTTAATATCATTAATTAATGTAAGGCCTACACGAACGAGCATTTTATCTCCAACAAAAATAATTTTTAACAAATGTTTTTTAAATACGTTCTAAACGCTTGTGTTTGCTTCCTACAACCAACTGAGTATGTTGCCAGATACACCATAGATGTAATCAGTACTAGATATACACACTCGCAAGAGGCGTGTGCAGAGGCGCAACCATGCTTGTCTGCAATGGAAATTGTATGAAAAAAAAGTGCAGCCAAATTATACTTACCGTCGAAGAAAACTATAACCTCTGAAGCATATATTGCACATAAATGGTCAGGTAAAGCGAAATCTATCTAGAAGGGCAAAAGGAAAGTTAATGGCTTTGTTGTAAAATTTCCATCTGTGGTGGATTATAATCCTGCCGCACTAGCCTTCCCGTGATTAAAACCCTTTCACACTAGCAAATATTGCTTCAATTTTCTTTCAAATGTATTTAAATAAATTTCCCGAATGTCATGTGACTCCATGTTGAAGTCATAACTACGGGCATTTTGTCTTTCAATTTATTGAATGTCTTGAATATTTCGTCAAAGGTTTTCGTTTCGAACATGTTAGAAATTTTCTTAAATTAAGATATCTAAGAACGGAGTAGATGTTCTACTGACAGTAATTATTCAAATAACGCGTTAGATATTTTGATTGGGCGTAAGATGGAATATTCTCCGCCATCTTGGGTTCATAAACCGTTATGGCACTGCGTACAATATGGTGCACTGGATAGCTTAAATATATCCTTTGTATAATGTCTTCGATAGTATTGTGCTTTGGGTTATCGAAATATTACTTAAAAATTCCAATTCTTCTATTCCTTAAGTTAAATTACTACAATTTTTTTTCATTGTTTCAAATAATTAAGAAAATGTTGGCAGTTATCTGGAAAATGTTTTTAATGTTTACTTATGAATACTATCAACTGTGACGTCATGTCTGGCTAGTGCTGCTTCATCTCTCTGGAATCTTGCTTGTTGTAAGTCACAAAGTAAAATATTTGAAATGTTATCAGCGTTAGTACGTGGGAGTGATGAGAAATACCGAAAAATTATCTTTACATATAGCTATTACCAGCTTTAATTTCAATATATCTCATATTAGTCAATAAATAGTAATTCGTACAAATTTATCATAGTAAAAAGATTGTTGTTCAATAAATTTAAAATTTATTAACCACAAGTTATTTTTACGTTATCTAAGTAAGCAAATAATATTTCACATAATTTAGATGTTGCGTTAAGTTTAGCTAATTTTTGAGATTTACATCGTATTTCTTTTGGTTGAATTCACTTTAAATGTGTTCAAAAACTCTAGGGTGAGCAAAATATTTGAAGTAAACAAACATGCTCGTCTGTTAAGTTATATTTCTACCACTCCGCGCCCCCCTCCTCCTTCGTCCACGAGCAAACAGATCCATTCTTAAATGTACACTTAACAAAAGTAGGCTGATTTGTTCTATAGATATGTACTTGTTTAAGTTATTATTGTTTACATTGTCATTCGTTAAATGTAAAGTGTTTAAAAAATATTCTTGTACATCAGTAATACATTTAGTTAACATTTAATGAATGGTAGCCGGCAGGTGGGGGAATTCGACTCTCGCAAACACTTACGTTGTTTTATTTTCAGTCGTTCGTAAAATGTTCGCCTTTTGTACAATTGCACATTGTTTTTTTGCCGCCTGCTTACAAATTTCGTATGAATAGTGTTTACCCCCTCCTTCCCCAGTAATCACGCCTTGGTGGTAGATTCTTGAGTTGTTACGAGATTAGTTCGTGAAGCTGGATTTCACTTACTATTTTTGAAATCTGTATGTCAGTATGGCAGAATCGTATTCTTAAGCTGAAATTCCTAAATGTGGATTGTAGGTGCGACAGTCTCGAACTTCCGATCAAAATTATGCGGCACATAACAGCGAGCGAAAATAACACCATAACTTGAGTTTGTAGTACTGAACGTACTATCTGTAGTGGTGGGAGAGACTCGTTTGTTTTATATGGGCGTGCGCAAGGCTCGAGCATAACACGCGTGTAAGCGTAATTAGAAAGAAAATACAACTATAGAACAACATGTTTTGTTACTGAATACAATTGTGCACAAATGGATGCGAAGTGTTTATCAAGAACAGTTAAATTCATAGAACAGTTTTAATAGAACTTCAGGACGCTGTTGCTCTCTTTCAGGTATGTTATGAAGTTAAAACCATCGTGTGTATATATAAAGCATAAAATTAGAAGTTATTGGGTAGAAAAAATTAGTATTTCAAGAAAAAAGTATTTTAAGAACGGCATTATTGTTCACCATACTACTTCTCTGATAAAAATGGCGCTGCCTCTGTGAGTTTGTCGATGTCATCTGTCGCGTATCGCATTGAGTACTTCCGCGTGTAACCTCTCTTGGTTCAAGCCTCCCAACTAAACAGGTGTAAGTTTGTGTTGCCTAATATTACACGACACGATCTATGCTACATAGTACGAATAGGTCTACAGTGACACTGAAAAGCACAGACGACGAATTAATTAATGAAATAAAAATTAAATCGATGCATTAATATCAACATGCATCCAGAACGTTTTATTAAGTTAACTGTAATGCTATTCGAATTAATAAATTAAAAAAACTTCATATACAAGATTTCTGATAATGAACCGCAGTTAACTATTGGATAGCACTTACAGTATTGTGTTTATGGAAACAATTATTAACATTACGGTAGAGTTCACATTGTATTTTTTTTGTTGACTAACATCAAAAGAGAATAGAAATCTCTAACTGTGTATTTGTTTATGAATGGAAAATATTATATAAGAGCTATTTTTAAGTCTTCTAAATGCGCACAATATTCGTAGTACTTAAAATAGACCAAAATTAATGTTAATATTTTTTTTAGAATGTCACATACATAAAAGTATATAACGTATAAGTGAACAAAAAGTTTTAGACCTAACAAATAGATTCAGTAACACAAACAACGATATTAAACCGTCTTGTTAAAAGGTGTAAGAGAAAGCACACGATGTTGAAGTTTCTTGAGGTGTAACAAGGTTAGGTAAGTGCAGCCATTATATCACTACAGTCTAGAATGATAAGATGGATTGTGGGAATAAAACAACCGTATAATCAGTTAGCGCTGATTTTAGGCATACTGATACTAAGAGTATCATAGGTCTTTAAAGTGACGAAGCAAAATAAATGTTTTTTAAAGTACTTTATGTGAACTACAGGTGGTGCAAAACTGGATTAAACAGAATGAAGCTAGATTGCAACTACATAGTTTTAATTTATCCGAAAAAATTGTGTATACGTAACACACATGAAAGCAGAAGGCATCATTTTGTCAACTCACATAGACAAAAATGTTGCCGTTGGTGTAATTTATTATTGCAAAATTAGGCCCCTGTATAATAAAAAATAATTACCATATGCACCTATACAATATTTTCCAGCCAGAAGATAAACAACTACCTGGTTTGCTGGATATAGACCACTGCCAAAAATATCTTGGAAATATAAACCTACCATAATGTATGTATTGCGTATGTCAGTTGTTTGCTTCCCCCGTCTTCCCCTTCCCCTCCTGCTGGCTCCAGTCACGTAGCAGTACAGCAACAACCGGGCAGGTAAACGACGCTATTGAAGAGGCTATTTTATCATGGAACCTCCAGGATGTCCTAATATGTAACTTTTCAGACGCTTATACGATCTTTATACAAGGATAGTTAGTGGCTAACTCTCTCTACGACGAGAATTAAAATTCTATAAATAAAAATGCTGCCTTGAAAGTTTTTCAAAAGTCACGTTACATCAAGTTACATCAAGATAGAATTTTTGATGTAGTTAAGAGACAATGTTTATGAAAATAGCCGACATATTTGTTGGAGAACAAATCCGACTGAAATATCGTTTGGTAGGAGGCAGAATTTCATTTTTTCCATTAAATAATGTAGCACGTTTCGTGAATTATAGATCTGTGCAATATAATTTCGGCAACCGGCACAAACGACAAATTTAGTACACCTCGCTTGCTACTTTATATTGTCTGTAGATACTAACATAGCACCTTGCTGCTATATCTTGTACGCACAGCCCACTATCTTTATACGAGAGACGAGTTAAAGTTATAACTTTTAAAAACGGAATTCTAAATATGAATAGATAGCATTTACATAATTTAAAATTAAATTTATTACACTAGTAGTTAAAAAACTGTGAACAGTGAGAAAACATAATTTAGTAAGCCAAACGAAAGTTATTTGAATCTCATCCTACTCTGTTGTCAAGTACATTGAGATTCTAGTAAAGGGATGTACAAGGATAATCTATATATATAAAAATGAAAGGTGACTGATTGACTGACTGACTGACTGACTGACTGACTGACTGACTGACTGACATATCAAACTGCAGCCCAAACCACTGGACCTAGAATCGTGAAATTTTTTGTGGGGGTTCCCTTCAGGTCGTAGGCGAGCACTAAGAAGGGATTTTTCGAAATTCGACCTCTAAGGGGGTGAA
>PNEQ01117362.1:0-48874 GCA_003012365.1 Medauroidea extradentata | reverse complement strand
GGGAGTTGGAGTTGGAGAAGAGAGTCGACGAGAGAGTCTTCTGCTCGGGCGGCGACCGCACCTGGGGACTCTGGGTTCGAGTCTGGGTGCGACCCTCTGGCTAGAGAACTAGCTCCAACGGCGGCACGAGCGGTGAGTTCCTGTTGGTTTAGGGAAGGAGAGCGATCCCTTACCTATCTCCTGTCTCGCCTTACCCTAATCCTTCCACTCGCCTCTATTTCTGTATTACTGTATTTCCTTGTTCTCTATTCTAATAAACTCGTGTTACCTTCCATCTCTGGCTTATTTATCTTCCCCTTCCCAGGCTAAACTTGTAACAGTATGGTGGAATTATGAGGACAAATGTTTTGCTATCATGGCAGTGGTAAACTCCCTCGAAAGTAAATCCAAGCCAGTCTCACATTCATCGAATGGCCATTCGCATGTAGCTCTTCCTAGAATAACACTTTCTCAGTTTGAAGGTGATCCAAAGCAGTGGTCGAATTTCGCAAATTTGTTTTCCACACTTGTTATTGATAACAATGATATTTCCCCTGTGGAGCAGCTTGCTTACTTGAAGACTTCACTTCGGGGCGAGCCACTCGGTATGGTTCTGTCGTTGCCCATGTCAAGTTCTAACTTCAGTGTAGCTTGGAGGTTGTTGACCAACCGATATGAAAACAAATGCCTTGTTGTTGGTCTGCACGTAGAGGCATTATTACAGGCTCCCACAGCTTCAGCGGATTGTCCCAAATCATTACGGAATTTACTGACCCTCATCACTGAGAATGTCTCAGCACTGGAAGCCCTGGAGGTACCTGTGGCTCATTGGGATCTCATCCTTTTGCCTATCATTTGTAAGTGTCTTGATAGTACCCTCCACACGCAGTGGGAATTGACTCTGTCTAATGAGTTTCCCACACTCAAAGAATTGGTCGCATTTCTCGAAAAGCGGTGCAAGGCTCAAGAAGTGCAAATTCCCAATAAGTCCAAGAGCACCAACCCTCCTATGTCGAAAACAAAGCCACAATCTTCGAAGTGGGCTCTGAGTCGTGGACAAACCTCTAAGTGTTTGATGGGTTCACAGTCATCGTGCAGTTTGTGCCAGGGTCCCCATCTACTGTACAAATGTGCAGAGTTCAACCAGCTCAGTCCTACAGAAAGGTACAATGTTGTTAAGGAAAGAAAGCTCTGTCTTAATTGTTTTTCAGTTTCTCATCAATCCAAGCAGTGCCACTCAAAGTCATCCTGTCGGCAGTGTGGTTGTCGACACCACACATTGCTGCATTTTGAAAAGACTACTGACACTCAGGTGCAGAATAAAAGGATGTATGCTAGCATCTCTTCTCAAGAGGGAGATGTTGTTCCTATTCTGACAGCAGCGACACCTGTTGCCAGTCCTGTGTCTACTGTTTTGCTGTCAACAGCACAGGTACATGTCTTTAATGCTTCAGGAGTTCGTGTTGTAGTTCGTGCCTTGTTGGACTCTGCTAGCCATGCCAGTTTCATCACTGAACGGTGTTTTCAAAATTTGGGACTCCCTCGGAAACGGGCTGAGTTAGCTATCCAAGAACTGTCCAACACACCAGTCAGTGTTTCTAAATCGTATGTTTCACTTGTGATAGCTCCACGTGAAGGAAACATTCACTTTTCTGTCGACTCCTTTGTCCTGCCTCGAATAACAAATCAGCTGCCCAGTGTAGAAATCTCGACAGGAGTACGGACCAAGGTCGCCCATCTTAATCTAGCCGATCCAGCATTTGACAAACCAGGTCCGATCGATCTTCTTATCGGGGCAGACCTGTTTCCCCGTCTCTTGACAGGAAACAAACTCGATGGTTCTCCTGTAGCTGTTTAATCTGTCCTAGGTTGGATTTTAATGGGACGAGTGGAGCATCAAGGTCATTCTTGTGTGAAGTCATTTTGTTTATCTCTCCTTACCATTCCAACATTGCCAGACATAATGAAGCACTTTTGGGAGGTGGAGGAGCTACCACCAAGTAAGCATTTATCCAGCGAGGATGTACAGTGTGAGCACAATTTCTTGAACACGCACTCCAGAGACGCTGCAGGCAGGTATACTGTGTTTTTTCCTTTTCGAGCCTCAGAGCCTTCCTTTGGTGTGACCAGGCCACAAGCAATCAGTCGTCTTCTTCGTGTTGAATAGCTTTTGCAAAAGAATCCTCAGCTGAAGGAGTTATACTATACCTTCATGCAAGACTATCTCGAGAGTGGGCACATGGAAAAGATTCCGACAACCCAAGTTGCATCTCCATCATACTATCTCCCACACCATGGCGTTATGAAACCTGATAGCTTCACCACTAAACTTAGAGTGGTCTTTGATGCATCGTCGAAAGGGTCTATGGGTCACTCTCTGAATGATGCATTGCTGACTGGTCCTAAGCTCCAGAAGGATATAGTAAACATGCTACTGTCTTTCAGAGTGCATAAAGTTGTTTTCACCGCTGACATCCGGCAGATGTACCGCCAGATCCAAGTGCATTCCCAACATTGGGATTTTCAGCGCATTGTGTGGCGTTCTGCTGAGGATGGTCCCATTCAGGATTTTCGACTAAAAACCGTCATCTATGGTGTCGCCTCTGCACCGTACCTGGCTCTTCGAACATTGCAGCAACTGGCCGATGATGAAGCTGATAGATTTCCAGTGGCATCGACGGTCCTAAAATCTGATGTTTATGTGGATGATGTGGTTACTGGTGCCTCGTCAGTAGAGGCAGTGTTGGAGATGCAAAGGGAATTGATTGCCCTGTTGGACAGTGGAGGGTTCAAACTGTGGAAGTTTGCTAGTAATCATCCTGCACTAATCAAATGGCTACCTCCTGAAGATGTGGAACGCCTTCAGTCACGTTCATTGGACGACCAGGAAGATCAAGTGGTGAAGGTGTTGGGTCTAGAATGGAACCCTCTTGCTGACACCTTTTCTTACAAGGTTCAGATTAGTTCATGACCTGCCACAAAGCGAAACATCTTGTCGGCTGCTGCTCGGATTTTTGATCCGTTTGGTTGGCTTGCTCCACTTACTCTTCTCGTCAAGCATTTGATCCAGACATTGTGGTTGAGGCAAATGGATTGGGATGATCAACCACCTTTGGAAATAGTCCAGCGCTGGAGCCAATTCAACTGTGAACTCCCATTGCTGTCTTCTCTTGCCCTGCCAAGACTAATCACAGGGGGCTCGGGGTGCTCCTATCAGTTTCATGCCTTCTCGGATAGCTCAGAAGTAGGGTATGCTGCAGTCTTCTACCTGCGTGTCACTGGTCCTGACCTTGCTGTCACTACGCACCTAGTGGCTGCAATAATCTAAGGTTGCACTAGTAATGGTTCTGTCGTTGCCACGTCTTGAACTTTGCGGAGCCCTACTGCTAGCCCGTTTGTGGAAACACATTTTAGACCTGTACAGTAATATCACAACCTCCACAGTGGTCGCTTGGACCGACTCGCAGATTGTACTTGCTTGGCTGAACACCTCTCCTCATCAACTTAAAACTTTTGTTGCTAACAGGGTGAGCGAGATCCAGAACCTTGTTCGTGCACAATGTTGGAAACACGTCAGGTCAGAAGATAATCCTGCTGACTGTGCTTCGCGAGGCCTGTTGCCTGCTCAGCTCATGACACATCCTCTATGGTGGGCAGGTCCACTCTGGTTGAAGGAGGATGTAGAATCATGGCCATCCAGCCCTCCAGTAAGTGATGCTTCCAATCCTGCTGTGAAGCAAGAGCAGAAACTCCATACATTTGTGGTGCACTTCTCTGATGATCTGGCAACTTTGATAGCTCGTTTCAGCCGTTTATTTAAGCTGTTTCGTGTAATTGTTTACATGTTTCGTTTTGGCCACAACACCCGCAGTTCCTAGGATGCTAGGTTGACTGGGAGTGCGAGTCCTTCTGAATTGGATAGAGCTTTGCAGGTGTGCGTCAAACATGTCCAGTCAGTTTCATTCAAAGAAGATATTCTAGCCTTGCAAAAGGGTCATCGTGTTTCATCTCAACTTCGCAGGACCAGTCCTTTCATTGATAGGGGTGGAGTATTACGAGTTAGTGGTAGGCTTCAAAATTCAAACCTTTCCTTTCAACAGAAACATCCTGTTCTTCTCCCCAAAAAGCATCCATTCACTAATTTGATAATTTGGCACTATCATGAACATAATCATCACCCTGGGCTGCAGACCTTGCAAAGTATACTTCGAGACCAGTTCTGGATTTTGTCTGACAAGCAGGCTATCGCACATTGTCTGCGACATTGTATTAAATGCTTCAGAGCCAAACCTTCGCCTTGCCAGCCTCCAATGGGCAGCCTCCCAGCAATGCGAGTCTCAACAAGTCAAGCCTTTTGTTAAGACTGGGGTGGACTATGCTGGGCCATTCACAATCAAAGCCAGTCACTTGCATAAAGCACCTTTGTTGAAGACTTACCTATGTTTGTTTGTGTGTTGCACCACAAAGGCGGTTCACCTGGAGGTAGCTTCAGATTTGTCGACAGACACTTTCTTGGGTGCCTTTAAACGTTTTGTCGGTCGTAGAGGTCGCCCTTCAGACGTCTACAGTGATTGTGGCACCAATTTTGTGGGTGCAAGTAATCACCTTAAAGAGCTGCAGCATTTTCTGTCATCGCCTGCTCATCAGACTACTGTTCTGGACTCCTCTGCACCCCTTGGGATTACTTGGTATTTCATACCCTCTGCTACACCCCACTTCGGTGATCTGTGGGAGGCTGGGGTCAAATCTGTCAAGGTCCATCTAAGAAAAGTTATTGGAGACCAACTGTTGACGTTCGAGGAATTCTACACTGTCCTCGTCCAGGTGGAAACTGTCCTAAATTCCAGGCCGCTGTGTCCTCTCAGCTCAGACCCGAATGATTTGAGTTCCTTAACCCCGGGTCATTTTCTCATACTTGAATCCTTAGCTGCAGTTCCTGAGCAAAATCTGCAGGATCTGTCTATTAACCAGGTCCGGCGCTGGCGGCTGGTACAGAAGATATGTCAAGACCTTTGGTGATGCTGGACCCATGACTATCTTCATACACTGCAGCATCATGCAAATGGCATGTCTCTACTGTCAGCCTTCTGCCCAATCAGCTGGTTCTTGTGAAGGACGATAGACTCCCACCACTTCAATGGCAATTGGCACGGGTTGTAAAACTTCATCCAGGTAGTGATGGAGTTTCCAGAGTGGCCACAGTCCGTACTACGGCAGGACTAACTAGGCGACCAGTAGTGAAGCTTTGTCCCTTGCCAAGTGATGTGTTGAAACCGTAGTTTCAAGGTGGCCAGAATGTTTGAGCTTGTAAATTTTGTGTATATATTTAGTGACTTGATAGTTGTTCGGCATAGACAGTATTGTACATTCTCGGATTGAGTTAAAACTCTATTTCCAACGTGGGATTTTGAATCTCCCGCCTCTGCTGCTGTGCAGTTGGCAGCCCTTCAGAGCTTGTGGCTGGTGGCGCTAGTGTGCCAACCTGGAAGTCAGTTGCGCAACCAAGATGGCGGTAAGTGGTTGTGCCGGTAGCGTGGCTCACCTTTAATCGTAGAATTGTTTGTTGTGGATGTTGCATCCGGCTTTTATACAGTCTCTTTCGTGTCCATGCAACAGTGGTTCTTTACCTTACGTATTACACAAAGTTTTAATTTGTGCACGCGTGCAGCGTTAGCGCAACACATGGCTATTAATCGCTCTTTGCTGGAATTGTGGCTCAGGGCAGTATGCTCTTCTTCAAAAGCTAGTGTCCTGGAAGGAAGGTATTTCCAATACAAACTAGTCTCTTCTGCTTTGTAGATTTGGTCTGGCTGTAAATTTTCTGTTTCAATGAATTCTTGAAACTCTTTTGACAAAATTCACTCGCCGCCTATGTATCAGCATTTATCTTCTCACCCAGAATTGCTATTTTTCGAATGCCATGACACTGTTTAAACCTGGTTAACCAGCCCGAGGAAGCACTGAATTCTCCCTCCATTCCAAGATACTGAAAGAACTTCTTTGCTTGTTCCGCACAAATTACACCAGACACTTTAGAACCTTCGGGCCTTTTCTTTCTAAACCATTCAAACATAACTATCAAGTTCTTCGTACGTTGCTGATTTCATAGTTTTCCTCTTCTTCATTCCGCTAGTAGAATCTGAAGCACTTGCAAAGGAAATTATGTTAGCTTTGTTACTTCGCAAATCTCGGATTGTATACTCTCCAATACCATACATCTTTGAAAGCTGACTAACAGAAGCACCACCTTCCAGTTTATTTATAATCTGCAGTTTCTGTTTGATAGTTAAAACAACTCGTTTTTGTTTGGTAGACATGTTGCACGGACGACTAATGCAACTCAAAACTGACTGCGACTGTATGACCGACAGGATGGCGCCGCCGGTGGGATGTCTCAGGGGGAAGGGGGAAGTAAACAAAACAAAAACAGGTGCAGATCTTTTGCTATCTCGGATACGCAACAGTGTTACCATAACACCCACCTGAAACAAGCAGTGTGCCACACTTCCACAACAGTCTTCGCAGCATTACCACGCCACGCGCCGTAACAGCCCGTGCGGTGTTACCCACTCGCTAAAAAGTTATGTTTTAAGTTTTTCTTTCTTTTCTTAAAAAACCCGCCGGTTAATCCGCAAATCAGATAATCCGCCGCCGGATAATCAGGAGTTGGCTCTATATATATATATATATATATATATATATATATATATATATATATATATATATATATATTTACAGGATTTGTTTACAGTTTTCAGGGTGTACAAAAAACAGTAAAATATATCATATAGCAATGTGGGCAATACTAAGGTGAACAAAAAAAGTCAGTGGTTGCTTAGGCTATATGTACTATACATTGGATTTAATTGAACATGTAAGCCCCTGTCCTTACTATTGCCAAGGCTACGAGGTAAGCAGCATCCTTAAATAATTTATATTATTGTTTACTAAGAATGCAGACACAACTGTTTGATTGGCTGATGAAATGATCTGTTCTGATAGGTATAGAAGGTTGCATCTTTCACACACTGAAAATGTGTACTGGTTAGTTTCTACAAACCGATGCTTTTTCAGCCTTCTGTCCTATATCTTGATAGTGCCTGTACAATACTGTTGTGCTGAAAGTTGGTAATTCTTGGCAAGTGATTTATTTTAAAAATATTGACAAGATTGTTTTACTTCGGAAAGAATTGTCACAATTTCTGTGCACCACACATTTTTGTTGCTGCGTGTTAAAATATGTAGTTTTCACACTTTTTGTACCCATGCACCTGCTAATCACACTTTTTGTACCCATGCACCTGTTGATCACACTTTTTGTACCCGTGCATTTGCTGACGTCTCAAAATATGTCTTTCACTCACTGCCAATGTTTCCTGTTTGAGTAAATAATTACCAGTGTTTTCACAATTTAACATTCTCTATCACCATAAAGGAATACTGTTACCTGGCCCAGGGCTCAGGCCCAGATTTATTTTCACATTTTTTTAATCTACAGTATGTTTGTTTCATATTTAGTTGTCACTGATAATGTAGGCCTTGTGGTCATTTTAACAATGGTATCTGAGAGTTTTGTTTAAGAACTGTTTGTAATTTATTTGTCAAGAGCCAGCACATCAGTGGATATTTATTCATATTTAAAGTAACCAATTTTCAGTAACTATGAACTAATTTATTTAACATTGAGAAGTACAGTTTTTCTAATAATGTTGATATTTAATTTAAGATTTAAATGATTTTATTTGGATTTAATGAATTTTCAATGTGTATTTTAGCTAAAATTGTCTACAATTGTATTTAACAAAAATTATATATTCATTGTAAAGCTTGGGAGTGTAAGGACAGAGATACCAAGCTAAATTTACAGTTTCCATGAAAAATTGCTTTACTTAGTGCAAAACCGTTCTATAAAGATGATCGTTGAGAATTTGCTGCAGTATTTGGTTGAAACCAATAGAATAACAGATTGCTTCTGGTTGGCCGTACACATTTTGAATATAATGTTTCTGTATCTTAGTAACAAAGTTATTGCTTAATATAATTGTATAAAATTGGTTTGGAAACTAAACTGTTCATGTTTATAGTAACATGCAAATATTCCATGTTTAAAATGTTCTGTTAATGATGAAAACTTTAATATTTTTGATTCCTGTAATGGCCACGGGGCAGCACCACTGACAGGCGACGCCGGTAGTTTGCGTGCAAAGACAGTTCAGTCTTTGGCAAGATGGGGGCAAAGACGGACGTGCTGTGTGATGGAGGCAGGACCGAGAGTGTTCTGCTTGTAAAGTGCCGGGAGCGTGGTGTTTTCTATCGTTAATAGTCCTTAATGTTTATAGTATGAACGCAAGTTGTGAAGTGAAAACAGTTTTTCTTACCATGTGAAGTTGGGGTTAAATAGGCTAACTATCAACGAAATTCTTGGTGCTCACCGACCATCGCTTAAACAAGTAAAAAATTTAGTGTTTAGCTCGAAGGTTGCCTCCCGGCAGTCAAATTTGAAAGTTGATGCTTTTATTGCTCATTAACTGTTTGTTGTCGATGTGTCTGTTTTAATCAGAATGTTTTCTTCTTTTTATTTTATACCAAGCAGACCATAAATATCATATTTTTTCGCATATAATGCGATAATTTTTTGCCGATTTCAGCGGTCCCAAATCACTGTTCGCATTATGTGCGGGGTCCCATTATATTGTGGTGCGCAAAAGGATAAATAATCCCGGGGTCTGCCTATATGCTGTTTTTGCGCGACGCAATGTCATGGATGGGAAGGGGGGTACAGCGGAACCTCGTTAAGACGAAAATACGGCCATAACAACAGTATTTTTGTGCACTGTCAATTTCTGTATTAAATACAACGTTAATTAATTTGTTTAATACGAGAGCATTTTCACGGTTGCGTACGTTATGACAGAAAAACAGCAGTACGTATGCGGAATGCGTCATGTAAACAACTCGTGGCGCACTCGGAAGTGAACATCAAGACTGAGTTGCGAGAAAGAATCAATTGTACGCAGCGTCACGTACGTCTGGTGGTGCGCTCTTGCCACGAAACTCGGAAACGATAATCCTGACGGAGCAAGCATCACAGCGATACGCGGAGATCAATATTTTGCACTTAGTCGACTCTATATCGACGCGTGTCCACACAAAGAAAATTGTGCCACCTTTGTCTCCAGGCAGTAGTAGTCCACGCTCGAGGCCAACGCCCAATGCAGCCGTGTTATGTTTGCAAGATAGCGTTATTTATATAACTTATCATTCAGATGAGAATTATTTTCTTTTGTTCACACACAAAAAATTTTTTCCGTGATGTTTCGAAGTGCGTATACTGTGCTATTCTTTTAACGCGTGTATTAGTTTCATGTAAGCAGATGAATAATCAACACTACATCTTCATTCGTCCACGAATGTTTTACCGTATACGTTAACGTATAAATGTGAAACTTTTTTAATGTCTTTATAAGACATTGACATTACGTCGCTGAGAATATAGTACACCAAAAAATGTTTGTTTTTGAAAAAAAAATTGAAACTTTCGGTTTTTCGAAAAACAATATTATTTTGAAATTGTATTTTTTTTTTTTGTTGAGAGGTAGCAATAGCATGAAGGTATATAAAATTTTGTTAAAATCGTTCCAGTGGTGCTTCTATTATAACCATGTTGACATAATGTAGCTGCAATACATGCAAAGCCAGTTCTGACGCCAGCTAAACAGACGTGGACTACTAGCGTAGGTCTGGCAACGGTGGCAACAACACTGACGTCACAGTGTCTGCATTCCAACCGCCCCCTCCTTCTCTAGACTAGCTTCCCATCCTCTTGTTTACCGTTACTGGTCTGCATCATTTCCTCCCTCCGCTGCTTTCCGCCTCCCCTTCCCTATCGTTTGCTCGCATGCTCTGCTCTAGATCTTCTTTCGTGCCGCCGGCTGCCACACTACCTACCCGCACGGCCCGAGCTTCGGCGCACAGCATTCACTGTATCACATTATACGGCCATGCAATTTTATTTTCCGATTTGAGAGGTTTAAAATTGCCATTTGCATTATATGCTGAAAAATACGGTAAACTGTTTTCATTTGAGAATGACCTATATAAAAATTAGTGAACTGTCAAACCCATTTTGCATGTTACGTTGCTTGTGTATAAAATACAGAAATGCTGTCAGTTACAAAAGTTTTGTTTTTCCCAACTGAAATACAGTCTTTTAATTTTAAAATAACTCCTTTATGGAAGATGGAAAAAATTTTTTTTCTAATTCTTGTACATTATTGATATTAATGATACATCTACGATGTTTCATGTTTTTGAATATTTCAATTGTTAAATGTGGTAAAAATTCCGGTACAGTACAAAGATTTGGAATGCCCATGTATGTATCAAAAATTGACAATGGTGAGTTTTCTCTAATATATCAATATTTATGATAAAAAAATAATTATTCTGATTTTTAGACTATCAATATTTTCCCACCTGGAACAACAAAAGAGTTTGATAGGCCTATTTGAAAACATGGAATTTTGTGTTTTTTAATTAAGATTAGAAGAATTTTATTATGTTTTGCAACATAACTTCTACACATTGACAAAACCTAATATCAAGTACAGCAGTTTAAAATTGTTAGGTCAACACAACTAAAAAAATCACTAGTGCTGTAGCAAAATCTAGATGGGTACATGTCTTTTACCTTTAAAAATGTGACACATTACTATTTCTTCAATCTTGACATATGCAATGAAAACACTAAATGAATGCCACACAACGTGAACTGCAACAGTGTCAGTTGTGGAACTTGCTAGCAAGCAGTTCGCAAATTGTAAAGCATGTTCTTGCGACTTTTCACTCTCCCCATTCTGTTCTCACATTCTGAATTCAGATTACAGTATGTTATTACCAATGCACATTTTGGCCAAGGAGTACAGAAAAAAAAGAGCAAGAACTACGGATTGAGTGGAGAGGGAAACCAACATGCATGCGCAGACTACGGCTGGTGGAATCTAGCGAGCTACTGCGGAGGTAGAGGAGAGAATTGACGTGCATGCACGACAACTGTGTTGTACTGCGTACTGTACACTTTTGGAAGTTGTGGAATGTTTTTTTTTCTGACCAAACTGCAAGTTTAAAATAGGTACAAATTTATTCTTATTTCAAATGGTATTAGTTTTACGTATCGTTTTGTTAACTGTCCACATTTAGATCTATACCTAACTATGTAAATTTTAAATTATTTCCTCCCAAAATATATATGTGATAATCTGTTCCACATTAAGTTGTAGAAAATTATTTGGTTATGAAAATAATGACTTGTTTTTAATCAAAATAATTCATTTTATACAGTTAAAGGGAAAAATAAACTTTCCTGAAATTGATGCTGTAGGAAAATTAGCAAAATTCAACAATCAACACCATCCTATAATTTTTATACAGTGATGCAACGAATATCTATATTTTCTTGTCGATATACTGAGTTATATATCAGAAGCCATTGATATCTCAGTATCAAAATTTTACATTTCGATTCTCATCCGTAACATAGATTTGTTTCCCAAGCTGTCACTATATTGTTCATCTGTATTTATCTAGCATGCCTGTGTGTTATTGTAAAAAAAACAGCTGATAAGTAGAGCCACGACTTGTTGGCGAAAAGATTTTTGCAACATTTGGTTTCAATGCGTCATGTGCACACATCCTGCTCTGCTATATCATCTGTGATTGGATGATTTTACACTCGCTTGCCTTGGCAAATTACAGATGCACCGAGTTAAAATAATCTTATTCTGATTGGTGCAGTCAAACGGGAAAAATGTCTGAACAAAGACACGCTGCCAATAACCGTGAAGCAGAACTGCTGATGTGTACGAGAGACACTGAAACAAAGTGAGGCAAAAATCTTTTCGCGACAAAATCGTGGCCCTACTGATAAGTCATGGACATCTGGCCCTTCTTAATTTGTGTTGTTTCTGTTTACATACTGCACATAGTTTGTTCCAGGAACCATAACCCCAACATAAATTGAGAACTTACAGTAGTAGGCTAATGGCCTTTAACTGTCTTTCTCATAGTTTACATAATAATCATCCACCATCTTGTGTCCATCCTAAATGTATGTTCACAACTAGCATTTCTACCTTATATTCTTGTTATTCTTGAAAAAAAAAAATTCTGTAAATGTAAATACTTGTACAGGTCTGTATCAGTGTTACTGTAATTAGTTGCTCAGCTGCCTTTTCCCATCTTTCTTTCTCTTTGTTAGTCCTGTAAAAAGTAGCTGTGTAAGAAAGTTCCAGCTGGCTGATATGAAAAAAATTAGTAAAATGTGGGTTGTATATAGGTACATATTGTATTCTATTTTCATTTGTCATATGAATATATACACAAGTCTTCAAAACTAATACATTATATTCTCTGTAATGAAGACAGAATCCAGTGGTGCAACATGAGCTTTTACTGTGTTAAGACTCACATATTAGTGCTTCGACTTTATTTGAAATCAGAGTTTCAACCAAATTGATATCACAAAAGAGAACTTTTGAAAACAAGTATTCAAATTACCTTACCGGTAATATACCCATTGTATATGTTTGAGTAAATCATTTTGGTCATTCCAGTTGTAAGTTGCAATTTAATTTACATAGTTTTGATAGTACCAGAGAGACATGCTGTTTTTGGCACTTGTTTCGGACCTTGTATGTCGTGCCATGACAGCATACTGTAACTCTTTGTTGCACAAGGTGACCAAGTCAAGATGTTTACTAAGACCTCAACACACCTTTGCATGAAAAATGTTGTGAGAAAATATTTACTTTGGCTTGCATAGCTTATAATTTATTTATATCATATCAAAATTAACACTGTATTTCTTAGCTTTCTTTGATGGCAATTAAATTATTTTTTCAGTTTAAAAATTATTTTTCTTTACATTCAGTAGCAAAACAAAATCTAATTTGCTATTAGCTCGTTGAATACATAAAAGACAAATATGTAAATTATAACCTTTTCCAAAGTGCTTAGCAAAGGTTGTAATGGCATGCAGTAACTGTCAAGCGAGTCAGTTGATACTGGAATGATATTTTTGTGGTCATAATAGAACTATCAGCTTATGTATTATTTGAACTGTAAGGCTGTTTAGCTTAAATTCACATTCTAACCTCTCAGTGATATAATCCATCTTCTGATGTAAGTTATTCAGTTCATCATTTCCACCGTCTGTGACTGGTGACCATAGTGTGTGGTGCCTCAATCGGTGCAAAATGTGGTAATGTGAAACATAAAAGATGGCAATCCTAAAGAGCAATATTTTCCCATTTTTGAGCAAAAATTTTTCTTAAGCGACGTATTTCTAGGGTACAATCTCTCGTGTTGAAATGGTGTGCGTACATTTGTTTACAGCTGGAAAAAAAATTGTCGCTATGGCAAAATGTTTTTCTCATAACGTTGTGTTGTGGCTTTGTTACAATCTAGATTTTATCCATGGCACCAAATTCACAGCACCCCCACTGGCCTCTCGAACACATAACGCCCCTAGATAGTAGTTGTAGCCACAGGCACACTTAACAATGCCAAGCCCCCTCAGCATGGAGGTCCGCCTTCATCATGAAGTGGCACAGCTTGAGGGAATGTGACCCCCTCTCTCTAGGTGACTTTGCTTTTATAGGCTGTGTCACCTTGCCGGCCCGCACTGTTGCCGCAACCAAAATGCTTTTGCAGCCACCATGGTTCATCCTTACTAATTTTTGACCCAAGAAAACTACTCGAGTCATAACAGTTGGCATAAACAGTTATCTTAATGCTCTTTTTAATTTTTTTTTGTACTGACTTAAAATCTAGAGATTTAAAATGGCTTTTGGGTATCACTCTCTCTTAACTGTTTGGTTGTTATAATCTGTGATTTTTCGCATTGGCTCCACCATCATATTCTGCATTTTAATAGTTTCACATGCGTTGTTTTTTGCTGTAAAATACCAGTACCTTATTATTACTACTACAGTTCACAGCTGAAATATTCAAATCCACTTTTACATTGGCTGTTATTGTTATGCTTTATTTTAATGCAAACTGCTGTTGGCTTATGTTTAAATATAAAACCTCTTTAATACTAATCTGAAGGGACCAACATTCTTGTATTTTATAATAATGAGGTTTGTATTGACATGTGTTTGCGAAATCTCTAGTGTCTAAAAAAATATTTCTAGTCTGTATAGTCTCAAATATTTAAACATTATCAGCACCATGACTTATTTTTTTCAGTAGTTTTTAAAATGTTGAAATTTTTTGTTGAAAATAACATTCAGTAGGTATTTAATTTGCCATATCCTTCCAGTGCGGAAGAAAACAATTTTATATACTATTCTCCGTTCACTCTAAGTTGAGTTCTGAAGTAAACAAATAAAGTACGTACTATCATTGCACTTCGCTAGCATCTAATTGGCATAATTTGTGCGTTGCGCCGACGTACTATTTCTAACCAACAAAAGTGTGTACAGTCGGCATCATAGGAAACAACAATGCAGTATATATTAAAACAATATTGCGTGAAAATTTTGTACGTGTTATCGACATAGGGAAACAAAAATTACACAAAAACTTGATAAAAATATTGACATCATGTGTAATTACTGTATATTTCAAAATTTAATAGTAATTGTCAAGTCATGACTAACGATTGTGTTCAAATATTCCGGTATTAACGTAACGAAAATTTGGTACTACATGCAGAAAAAATGTTGTCAACAAGATGAGTGATTCAACTTGCTGTAAAGTCCTCCTGGACCGGTTTGGAAAAAATACATTTTATAAATCACCAAACAATCTGTCGATAATTCACGACACACATTGTTTTTTTTATACATAAAAGATTGCTATGCGAGATTTTTATTCTTGCCTTATAAACATCACCACAGTTTGTTCAGTAATGAAGAAATATATCCACATTTCGAAAACAATGCAAGACATTTTCACTGTTCACGTCCAGCATCACATAACCTAATTTGCAAGCGACGTAAATATAAACCAACGCGAGGACGGAACAAAATAGAACAAGGAACTTTGGTTCGGACCACGCAGCCGTGGATCGGACTAACTGGAACGGAAAATGGGCGAACGAAAGAAAACATTTGCAGTAACCACAACATTGACGCGTTAACGTCCAAAAATACTTTTAAAAAATAAAACACTATGTCTGATTGTGATATTTCTGACTTATTTTTACTGTGGTAATTATTACTGAACTAAACTTTTGGTATCTTCAGAGTATCGTACATCTCTAAATACTGGCAAGTGTACCAAGAAACTCATATGTTTAGCAGTGCGTCAGTCATTAAATAACTCGTGAACCAACTGTACGGACGTGTCGTCCGCTAACCATAATTAAAGTAATAAACATATAGCGTCGTAGATTTTGATTGTAACATCTGTATATTTTAGATATTTGTTAATAAAACTCTCTCATTAAGTGATGGAGTGGTAAATTTATATGTAAACGACAGATAACAAAGATCTATTTCTTATGCAATATCACAGTGCACGGCGGTCGGCAGCCAATGAACATGTTTGTTTGTAATTTGCTTTGTTTCTCCTAAAACTCAACTAAGAGTGAACGGAGAATAAAGGTTTGTATTAATGAGGTTTCACTAGTGAACTTCTACTACAAAAAATGTCTACAATCAATTGTCATGAGATCCTTTTTTTCAAGGATGAATTCCCTTGGTGTTACTAGGTTGTCATCCCACAATCAGGTGTTGTAGGATGGTACTACTCTGTGCATTAACATTCCTGCTGTTGTGATACTGTATATGCAAGGTAGCATTTCCCTGGACATTTCCCTGTCTTTCAGGTTCATTTTACTTGCTAGATAGCACCTGTCTTGTACTGCTGTTCAATACTCTTGCTGGTCACTGTGCAGTCTTCGGGTATATCATACCTGTGACAATGCTCTTCTTGCCAACTCTCATCTCGACCTCCTCCTCCACAGTGAATCATTCAGTTCTGGAATGTTAGTTTCTTCATGGACCGGATGGTTCAGGTCAATACTGAAGTACGTGGGATTGCTGCTGGACACAGCATTATAACCTGAAGCATATTACATAATGTAGTTAGATCAAGTGGTGTTAATCTGCAACGTTACATGGGGAAATTAAATATCTGGCCCACCAACAAAATGGGGCCACGCTGACCAAATGGTCAGACCATTCGCCTCCTACCAATGCGATCCGGGGTCTGTCCCTGGATTTTTGCATGTAGGAATCACGCTAGACGATGCCACTGGTCGGCGGGTTTTCTCGGGGATCTCATGTTTCTCCCACCCTTTCATCTCGGCGCTGCTCCATACTCACCTCATGTCACCTCTCATCAGCGCTAAAGATCTCGATGTTGAGCGCTGATCAAAATCTCTCACTCACCCACCAACAAAGTAACATAATCCAAGTGACAAACAATTTGCCTGTTGAGTGTGAAGTAACTTAGATATGCAAGCCAGTGATGTTGTTTACATGCAGTGTAGCATAACCATTTCACTAACATTGAAATATTTCAAGTTAATTAATTTACCTAATAAATATGTGTTAATGAATAAGTAAATATATTAGTTTTCAAAATCAGTTATTGTTCAATAGTTACACAGTTGTCATATCCCTGATGTCAGGTCGAGTTGTTAAATACAGCTTCATATATTATGATAGATAACCAGAAAATATTTTCTGATGAGGAAAATTAATAGCAGTTGCTTGATTGGAAAGGCATTTTAAGTCGGAAGTTTTGTGGTTGTAATTTGGATCATATAAAGCCTATGTCTCGACGTTACATAGTTAACAGTCGTAACTCAATCTCATATTTCCAATAAAAACCTGTATTCACTTAACAAGGTTTCTCCATATGCAGTATATTTTTAAAATATTTTCCCTGCAGTTTACAAGGGCATATGCATTACCACACATTTTGTTCTGGTAGTAAAAAACTAAGCATCTTTGTTTTACTTGCTATGTAATATGTAACAAGATGTTATTACCTGATCCTGAAAGGTTAAGCTGGGAGATTATTTGATTGAGCTGATCCGGGCTCAGCACGGACATCACACGAGTCGTGTTGTACTGTATGCTGCGTTTTCCTCGGCTGAGGAGGGGTAGTGCATACTCCACTTCTTGTAACGGAGTATCATTTGGACCAAATTCCTGTATCATATTTGAACAAATTGTCTGTAGTTTACTTCCTTAATATAATTATTTACGTATAGAAATACACTGTCTATTTCAGTTAATGCGGTGAGGGGGAAGATTTGGTCAGGGCTTTACAACAACATTTTAAGTACTGGTGTGAAGACATGGGGCGAACGTGGAGCTAATTCAGAATGCAGATATGTACTTAGTTATGACAGCATGGTTTGTCAACTGTAAACAGTAATGTTTGCTAGTTATGGCGGGACTCATCTTGGATGTTGTTTGCCTTGAGTCAAGGTTTGCATCGCAAGTAGTAACCTTGAGCCATGTGAACTACAAATAGCCATATGGATTGAGTAGACACTACATTGGCGATAAGAGATACGAACATGTGCGTTGGGCTGCATCGGGCACTGAAATAAATGAGTCATGAAATATAGTTTCCAATGGCGTCTTTGAATTCTTTTGGGGAATTTTTTCCCTGGGCTATACACATGGCAAATGTATTCAGAATGGCGGTCGTACTGTTTTTCGGCAAACAAAGTGACCAACAAAGAGGAGGAGGCTATCTTCTTTATGGTATGTGGGGCCATATTGTACAATGTATAATTTTGCGACATCATTATGTCTACCTAAAGCTATGAGCGAACTGGACATTGAGGCAAATGTTGATGGCACTGTCCAACCACTTAAATTCCAAGCCAAGCAAGATATTGGAAACCTACAAATTCCACAAATGTGACCAACAGACAGGGAAGTCGATCACCAAATATATGACTGAGCTGCAGCGACTGTCGGCCCATTGCAACTATCCTCATTCAAATAGAATGTTACAAGATCCGTGTGACAAGACACTGCAACATGCAATGCTGGTCAAGGACAACTTGACATTTCAGTCCGTCCTAAACATGTCCACTGCTGCCGGAGCAGTTAGTCGTAACGTCACTGACCTGAAAGGGGAAGTGATTGAACTGGCAGAAGCAGTTAACCACGTATGTCTAGGTGTTTCCAGGCACCAGTCTGGTTCGCAAGATAAAGCAACCCGAGGAAGTGTATCAACTTCATGCTAACAGAAGCAGGATCCAGCACCTTGCTGGTGCCATAACTGTCTCCATAGTACGGAATATTGTGAGCACTGCTCCACAAGATGTAACTACTGTTCCAAGCAAAGACACCTTGAGCGAGCATGTATCTCCATAAGAAAACTGAGTGCCAAAGTGCAAGGCTCACACAAAGGGTCAAGGCACAACCAAAATAATAGTGGAGCCTTTCATTTAACAGGAAGGAGGAAATCGTCTGAAGAGGGCATAGTACAGCCTGTACAAGTTGCAGTCATACTTTCCTAACAGTCACCCACCAAAAAAAATTTAGGTACAATTGAATGGTAGGGTCTTAGAAATGGAAGTAGACATTGGGGCTGGATTCACAGTTACTAGCAGTGATACAGAGAAGGTTATAACTTAGAGCATCCAATCTACTGTTGCACTATTGGTCCCAGGAAAAGTTAAAAGTGCTATGATCAGTGGATGTACATTTGCAGACAGACATAGCAGATGTCAGGTTACTATTATTGGTAGTGGAAGGCAGAGGACCTAGTCTCTTGGGGCGGAGCTGGTTGGAACCTCTTGGTATTTCAGTGGAGGGAGTACTAACTATGCATTCCAACGTGACAGCAAGCATAGCGACACAATACGCTAATGTGTTTGCCAGTGCAGACCTGGGACAGTATGTGGGACCACCAGTTAAGTGTGAGAATTGAACCAGATGCAAGGTCTGTATTTTAGAAGTGCAGATCAGTACCCTTTCCACTACACAGAGTTGTCAGTAAAGAGATTGATAGATTGGTAGAGCAAGACCTGTACGTGACTGTAAAATACTCAAGGTGGGCGACCCCCATGGTCACTTTCTGCAAAGTTGACGGGTTGGTATGTATATGTGGGGACTACAAGTGTTCATGAACCGTGTTTGTCAAACTGAGATTCACCCCTTGCCAACAACTAATGAAGCGTTCTCCATCTTAGCAGAAAGCAAATTATTCTCCAAATTTGATCATGCGGATGTCAGTAGATGAAAGTAAGGCTGACTTTTTAACAGTTAACATGTCAAAGGAAATGTATAGCGTGAAACGCTTGCCATTTAGCATTAAATGTACTACAGCAGTTTTTCAAAGATATGTAGAAACACTGCTAATGGGCATTGCAGGAGGAGTTGTTTTGCTGAATGAAATCCTCATTTTGAGAAAAATCCAGAGCAGCGCACAGCGGGTTCATTGAGTCCTCAAGTGTGTCTAAGGAGCAGGATTTCTGCTGAAGTAAGGGAAGTGCAATTGTTTTTGCTTCATCATCGGTAATGTGTTTGGTTTACCGTGTGTATAGTACTGGAATACACTCAACACCGACTAAAGTGGACGTCATCCACTATGCTCCAGTATCCACATGTAAGAAAGAGCTGCAAGTCTTTTTGGGGCTACTTAATTTCTATGATCAGTTCCTGCATAATAAAGCGAGTGTAACAGAACCACCACACCGTCTGCTCGACGAAGGACTACGGTGGGAGTGGGCAGAAGTTAATGACAATGTTTTTGAGGCAGTGAAAGTGTTACTCCAACAAGATATTGTTTTGGGGCAATACAGTACCGAAGTCTATGTCACTGAGGTATAATGCCTAAGAGTATGGGCTAGGGGCAGTTCTGGTTCATGTGGAAGCAGATGAGAGTGAAAAAGCCATTGGTTTTGGATCATGCACACTTCACAAGCATGAAAGAAACCATGCACAAGGAGGCCCTAGCTATTATGTTTTGTGTAATTAAGTTCAGATAGTATGTCACTACTAGATCTTTCACGATAATCACAGACCATCAGCCACTGTTGCGCTTAGTGGAACCCAACATGCAAACCCTTGATATCCCATTTCCAATGTTGCTACAGTGGACCTGCTGTTCTCCATGTTTGACTACAAGATCGAGTATCGACCAGGGCCAAGCATAGGATGTACAGATATCTTAAGCAGGCTGCTGTTAGCGGTCCAAGATTTAGCAGTTGCATCAAAGGGAGACGTGCTAATTTTAGAGGTATTACCTGTTCCCATAGTGGAGGCTTCAAAAATTGTGGCATTAACAGAAGCAGATCCAGTGTTGCATATAGCCAAAAGTAATTGCAGTGTCAGTTGGCCAAGGAGTGGGCAGAGACAAATGAATTTCGGCTATACTGGGCTAGGCGAGATGAGTTGTCCCTCTACAAAGATTGCGTCGTGTTGGGAAGTAGAGTGGTCATCCCTTCAGTTCTTAGGATAGACTTGTTATCGGTACTACATGCAGCTTACGATGACAGGGTAGATCTAAAGCAGTGGCACTTAGCTACATGTGGTGGCCCAAGCTGAAGATATTGAGGAGATGGTGGGACGATGCCAGCAGTGCCAACAGCTACGAGCCAACCTGCTCAAGCAGGGAAATGTGAGCTGAAAACAAGAATCTAAACCCTGGGCCAGAATCCATATAGACTTCTTTTGGGCCATTCCAAGGCAGGGTTTTTCTAATTTCTGTGGTTGCCCACTCCAGGTGGCCAGTGGTGAGAATGGTGTGAGCAATGTCTTCAGCAACAGAGGTGCGAGAACTGAGGGACATATTCAGCATTCTCAGCATACCTGAATGTTTGATCTTCGACAACGGTTCTGCTTTTACATCTGAAGAGATTGAAGTCTTTGCAAGGAAGAACGGCTATGGGCTGATGCATACGACACCATTTCATCCCTCAAGTAATGGGCAAGCGGAGCGCACAGTCTAGACAGTTGAGGCAAAACTGACGATGGTAGTCGAGGGGGACTGGCAAACCAGATGGGCAAGAGTTTTGTTTGCACTGTGCAACACACACTGATAGTGGTAAGACTCCAAGCTGAGCTCCTTAGGGCGGTGTTGGATCAGTTACATCCAACTACTCATGTAGAACAACTGCCAGCACAACCACCAAGGAAACCATAGCAGATGTTTTAGCGCTCAAGATGCTGTGTGGTACAGGATCTACAACAATAGAAATTTAAAATTGATACCTGGTATAATTTCGGGCTTACAAGTTAAATAGATTTTTGTGGTCACTGACAGTATTGGGCACAAGCATAGGTGCCATCGGAACCAAATTTCTTGCAGAGAGCCAAGTACATCAGCTGGGAAACAACACCATGCTCAATGTGCAACCAAAGTTGCTCCAACTGGACATAAGACTGCTGCTTTGTAAGGGAACAGCCAGGAAGGTGGTACCAAGAGTAGCCTGCAGGAGGGCATTCAGCCCAATGTTCAAGAGCATGTTGGTGGTACAGACAGGGGCAATCAGGAGGTTCTAGGAACCTAAGCTACAAAGTGTTCAGTCAGTAGTCCACTTGTGATGGGCAAGACATCCCAGCAGGCGAGCTCGCAGTGGAGTTGGAGGACAATTGCAACACAAGCCCTTCCTGAGGATTCAAGGTGATGGAGAGCTGTAACAAATCAGCCAGAAATTGTTACTCTCTGAGATGCCAACCAGAGAAGTGGAACACTTAGAAAACGAAGTGACCAATGTCAAGTGTCCACCAGCCACGTAAAAATCAAGAGCTACCTAATTGGGAATGAAACCGAGATCACCATGGGAGACAAGTAATCCAAATATTACACACAAAGGTTTTTTTCGCTTGTTAGAGATATAACCAATTTTATAGCTTCATACAAATTTATATTCATTCATTACAGCAACCTCTCAATTGAAGCCGTATTTGAAGAACCATAAAAAATTTAAGGTTAAAAGTATAAACAATTTGAAGAAAATTAACTGGCAAATATGTTTGTGGCACTTTTATGGAAGCCTCCTGCTGTGTTTCTATTGACAAGTACTGTACTGCTAGTGGCTCATTTACTTAGAGTTTTATAGTACAGCCAAAGAGTACAGTTTACTCACTGTTACTTGATGCATCACCCGACTTGTAACAAACACTGATTTATTGACAGGTAACATGAACACTATTTTAATTTGATAAGACATATTCAACAATTATTTGAAATGGCGGAAGTATCCCTATTGTCAATAACACATATTGTGATTAATATAGTTAACACAATTTGCTGTGATGGTAAGAAAACCCTTACTTGCCCATCTCTAACATATTCAGTGTAAAAAGCAAGTGAACTGTACCAGTTGTCTAATTGAATGCTAAACATGAAGAATAAGCTTGTTTGCAAAACTATAAACAACCAAAAAAATTTAACAAAACAGTGAACTATTAGCAGTTTGTTCACTATTGCTTAGCAATGAATTAACATTTATTAATTTAAAAATACTTGTTTTAGTAAATTTAATAATTATTCATTTTGGGCCTGTGTGTATAGTGCGTTAAGTCCTTTTATCAAACTGAATGATGTGGAAGAATGGTGAAATGCAAGTCCTGTTTAAACATTTCTGCAGTATTTACTGGGTCAAACTGTGTATAAAAATCCTACAGTACATAAACAGGACTTGGCATTACTTTGGATAAAATAAACAATTTAATTACAGTAGAACCCTGTTATGACACTTATGCTTATAACTAGAGGTACGTCAATTTTGCAAATACATTCCAGGTCAGGTTGAACGCCAAAAATATATAATTCATAATCACGTGTGTGATTAGCTGGCGGCTGTCACGAAACGCATTTGACTACTGCAAGCCAGTAGTAAATAAGGAAATGATTCATAGAGCTATCGCTTGTAATGTTGTAAGCCAGTGAATAATCGACTGCATCCAGAGCGTGTACAGGACTAAGCAATCTAGGCTACTGCCAGATGAATCCGCGAAATTGACGTACCTCTACTTATAACTATTCCTGAGTGTAACATCTTTTTAAAACATTGTTCCCCACCATTTTTCCGTAAAACTAAGTGCTTTAATTTTCTTCTTATAATAATACTGGTAGTATTTCTTATTTCCTGCATTTAGCATCACTTTATCTGTAACAAAGTTTTCCAAACATTAACAATTAAATTTAAATAACAAATCAGTAGCTTAAAGACAAGAATATAAAAAGCAGTTTATGTAGGGGAGAGTGCCTGTCATAGGTGTATATTAAAATTATTTTTAATTAGTGATGGCTATCCTGAGGACAAACCCAAACCTATAGACGACTAAGAAAGTCACTCTTATGCTTATAATGTACAGTATTTCATTTTCTAAATATGTATTTGTGTATGCTGTTCCTGAAAGCACATAAACTGCACCATTTCATCTAATTAGACTGATAGATTGAACACAAAACTATTTAACTGAGCTACTTGTGTATAATAAGTATAATTTGTATAATTCATTTGTTTTTAACTTGTGTTGTGTTGTCTATTGTCTTTTGTTCGTTATCCACTGTTCACCGTTTTTGTCTATTTCCATCTTTTTTCAGATTGGGACTCTGGTTCTATATTTGTGTCGATATTCGACTGAATTCTATCTCTAGAATTCTTTGTTGTCGAACATAACAATTATTTTTTTGGAAAAAAAAAAAACTTACTGAATTCCTCTGGGATTGCTTTTTTTCTATTTTTGTGTGCGTTTTATATTTGTTTTTTTCATGTTCGTTTTCATAATTTGTCATTCAACACAGGTTTGATCAGAAAATCATGAGCAATAATAGCGTATGTCCACAAACCAAAAAATTCTAATAAGTCCACCTATTTATGTAAACAGAATTCCTGCTTATAAATTGTTCCTGTATAGAAGATTTTTTTTTCTCAGTTTCCCTGAAATACCAGCTAGCATTATTGTGTATAATAATATAGATACTAGTTACCTACCAAACACTTTCCACTGATGCAGTAAGCCTTCCTGCTGGGTATGCCTCTGGTACAGTCTGTGCCAAAAGGGAACCAACCATCTTCTCCATTCACCAAGTAGAAGCGGTGGTTTACCTTGGCATCTTGACAAGCCACACGGCATGGCCTGTCTGGATCTTCTGCAGATTCATAATTTCTTTGTGACTTATAATGCTACACATATTGTTATTAATGGTTCTGCATCCTCAAATAAAATTGGTAGGCCTACCAAACTTACTACATAATCTATTACAAACACAATCGTTAGACAATTATACTTTCCGCAGATGTATTACACCAGTTTTTTTTTTTTTTTTTTTTCTGTTTGATTTTAAAACTTAGACGCAACCTCCACTGTCAGACTGCTTACTTTCTGTTTTTAGTCGGTGCATATCTTTCTGCTACATTTCACCTTCCACATGTTTTTATTTAAACAGGCTTGTACAATGTTTATGTCAACATTCAAGTGATCCAATAACTGCCATCTACAATATCTGCTGTCAATAACACCTATCATTAATGGCAAGATATTGTAATTACTTTCCTATAAAGTAACTTCTATATAATGTATTTTTCTGTTCATCAGCTCATTAATGTATTCATTGCACTCCCTTTGCGTTCCCAAATGTCAAAATTTTTGCAAGCAAAAGTTGTTAAACTCTGCAAACAACGTTTTTAGGTTACACATGCCACTCAGTCCCCATTCGCCATTTCTCTTCCCGAGTTCAACTGTTCTCTTACTCATGACGTAGGCCTACCCAGCATTCCCTATATAAGCAGAATCGCCCATATGTTAACACCCCCTCTCAATTTCAAGTCTATATAGTTACAATAAACAAACAAAGGGAAAAATGTAAACGCTCCAGACAGTTTACACACACACACACACACACACACACACGAGACTTGGAATTTAACAAGATAAAAATATTTACAGGTAGAAGAGATTACACATGCAAATTAGATTACACAGAGCTTTTTCCTAAATGCACAAACCTTGGTGGAACCCAGTGGTTGAGTGAAAATGTCAGCAATGTTACTGTTGGACTCTACGTAGTCCACTGTCAGCATTCGTTTAGCCACAATGTCCTTCAAAAAATGAAATTTAATGTCTATAGGTTTGGAGCGTTTTGTGTTTTCATAGTTTTTCGTCGTGTGTGTTGCCCCCTGATTATCTACCAACAAACAACAGTTCACCTGCACATCACTTCCCACAAATTCTGAAAGAAGTCCTTTGAGGTAGAGTAGTTCTGATGCTGCCAAGCTGCATGCTGTATACTCTGTCTCTGCCGAGCTGAGTGCAACAACCTGCTGCTTCTTAGAACCCCATGACACCAAATTTCCACAGTGGAATGATGCCATTCCACTGACGCTCTTGCGGTCCACTTTGTCGCCTCCCCAGTGAGCATCAGCATATGTGGTCACTCAAGAACACACTTCTGAAAATTTCTCGTACACCAGTTTTTTGTCCATAGTGCCTTTAACATACCGGAGCACTCGCTTTGCCACATTCCATCGAGCACGAGTGAGTTGATCCAGAAAGTGGTTCAAATAGGACGTTGCGAAGGTTACATCTGGTCTGCTGATTTGAGACAGGTAGATCAAGCTCCCAACAAGCTCTCAGAATGGAACATCTATGACATCATTGCTGTCACCTAATGCCATTGTGTCTTCCATTGGTGTGGGGGAACTCTTGCATTCCTGTAGGTTAAACCATTGCAGAATCTTTTCAATGAGCTTTTGCTGACACAGTTCCATCCTGTCTTCTCTCATAGTTATTTCTGTCCCAATGAAACATCTCACTTCTCTTATGTCTTTGGCTGCAAATTCCTTTTTTAGTTTTAGCACAATTTCTTCAATCTTTACTACTTTCCCCAACAGTAAAATGTCATCAACCCACACAATGGACATCATTAGTGTGACGTGAGCGGATTCTATCATTTTCAGAATTAATTTATATCAAAGAAGTTACGAAAAGAGTTTAACCAATAATTTTGCAGTGTACTTGAAGTTATGTATTTGTAAATAGTGGCGAAGTTACTTAACCTAAAGGTAAACATGCATATTGTTCTCGCTTGAATAGTAGAATTTACTTGCAGTTCAATGATATGCGGTACAAAAACAATAAATTGAGCATCTGATAACTAATTGAAACTAATTTTATATTATTCGTGGTCATTCTTTAAATAAATCCAGCATTAAGTTTTGTCATTTGTATGCTGTGTTATGATTTTGTCCAAAAGTTTTTTAGCACATTAAGTGCCTTTCCCAGGCATTTGCGAATAAATCTTAAAATCTTAAGATTTCTTATATTGGCTTGTGATGATTGACATAATTTGTTGTTACTTGTCAAGTTTTAATTTACCTCACAAGTAGTGCAGAATACTAAGTACGAAAACGTCGGCACTACAAACAAGTGCAGAAAGACAGTAATTAAAGGTACAGAATGCTGCATAAGATATAGGATTAAAAAATGGGAAATTTTACAGTTTTTATGGTAGGCCTAGTTTAATATGTTGCTTAACCTTTTCCCCAAAGGGTATTTTATAGTTACGACTTAATTTTAAGAAGACAATCAAGGTTGGAGAAATTGTGGGATAGGGAACAAAGAATTTTTGGGCAGGGGTACAGAAAATAGTAATGCAGGAGCATTGGCAATTATATGGCAGAGGCATTGAAAACTGTAGGGTAGGAGTACTATAAATGTGAGGCAGTGACATTAAAAATAATGTGGTAGAGGTACAGTAAACTATAGGAGTAGGACTATTAAAAATGTGAGGCAAGGACATTAAAGATAATCATGGAGCAGAAGTACAGAAAACGGTAAGGTAGGGATAAAGAAAATTGTAGAGTAGCACAATTAAAAATGTGTAGCAGAGACAAAATAAATAAATAAGTGCTCACAACTGTGCTGCCGCATGGTGGTGAGATCACTTGTTCCCACCTCTATAAAACCCTCTTCAAAACATCCCTGAACCTACCAAACCCCCTTCACCGTCACCAACTTATATCCATTTGTATGGATATATACTGGAGGATAAGAAATAAATAAATAAAAAAAGTCAAGTCATCCTGCAAAACATTCCACTCCCTTGCTGACCTCACAAACATACACTGCCTACCCCGCTCTGTTCTCCTCCACACCCTCTCAATCTTCTGGCTGTTGCTTCCTCTCCCTCTATACCCCCCCTCCCCTTAGGTGACAATGTAACCCTCACCATCCTCACATCAGAGCTATAGCCTCATTCAGTACCCTTCTCAGCAAACTTAAAGCTCTTCTCCCCTTCGTAACCACCCTCTCCGCCTGTTTTGTTCACCTAAGGTCATTCTGCAGCACAACCCCTAGATACTTATATTGTGTGCTGTCTATCTCTTGCCCATCCCATCTGTAAATGACTCTGCTTGTCACTCTCTTCCCAATAAACCTAACTAACTTAGTCTTACGAACACTGATTTTCGTCTTGTTTTCCACAGTCCACGAACACAACCAAACAATGTCTGCCTGCAAGTTGACCCCACTGCTTACCACTGGGTATAAAAAATAGTCATGTGCATTTTGCCACTAATCCTAATAATCATACCATTCGCCATAATGGTGAACAATACTAGTTCCCTGTGGCATCCCTGATGTCACCTCGTCTGCTGTCAATTACACCCCTCCTTTCACGCTCTGTCACCGTCCTTGGAGGAAGTCCCCAATCCATTTCCATTTAATTTTGTCTATTTGGCTCACTATTCCAGTACTCCAGTGTTTCAAACAAACACTGACAAGTACTGAGCCTGCAGCCTATCAGCTTTCTCTCTGTCATTTGTTGTAGTTTGTATATTCATACTTGTCAATGTTGGGATCTCTTCCCCAACCCTCCTTACCTTCTTCAGACATTAAAAATAATCATGAGGTAGAGGTACCATACAGAAAAGTTTAGGATATTGGCCTAAGAATAAAATTGTACAGTATTGACTAGGAAATGTGAGGAAGAAATATTTAAAATTATGGTGCAGAGGTAAACAGAATTGTAGGGTAGGTGCACTGGATATGTTAAGCAAGGATATTAAATCTCATGGAGCAGATGTACAGAAAATTGTAGGATATGGTACAGTTCTTGGATAGAGGTACAGAAAACTGTAGGGTAGGGTACAGTTGGATAGATGCACAGAAAGAAAATTGTAGGGTAGTGTACAGTTGGATAGATGTACAGAAAGAAAATTGTAGGGTAGTACAACTAAAGAATGCAGGGGCAGGGTAATGGCAGAGGTACAGAAAATTTAAGGACAATCACAAAATATTGTAGGGTAGTTGCATTTAAAAAAAAAAAATGTGTGGAAGTGACACAAAAAATCATGGGGCAGTGTTAGGTGCACTCAAAACTGTAGGGCAAGGGCATAAAAAATCATGGAGCAGTGAAGGAGGAATTATGAATTTTAGGGCAGAAGCAATATTTGTAGGGCAGTCTCTGAAAATTGTAGGGCAGAGGAACTGAAAATTTTAGGGCTAGAACACTAAAAATCATCGGACAGGGGTAGTAAACACAGTAGGCCAGAAATAGATCTTACCTTTTTTAGCACACATTTGAGCCCAGCTAGCAAACCCACAAGATTGAGATATTACATTAAATAAATAAGCCAACCCTAATGTTCGTCAGTAGCAGCATTTGTATAGGCTTATATTTTAACAAACAGCCTCTGCCTAACTTAGCCTAATATGAAAATTATTAGTTTGAACAATCCTACAAATGTGCACGAATACAGTTTTAATATTATTTATACACATTATAACGTCCTAAGTTGTAACAATCTCCGCCCCTACAAAATTATTTTGTAACGATGCATGCTATACAAGTCGCAAGGCCCAGCACAAATGTATTTTCCCGCTACGTGTATTAAATTATTTAGTCTCTGACGATATCAGTATACCAGAAAAGTCCTACCGCACTCATGTTTGACATTATTTAGGTCTAAACGAAAGTATTTGTATTTTTTAATGTAATTACAAAAATACGTCGGGATGCTAATGGAGCTTTCAATGTTAAACTTTCAAAACAAACATTTGTTTGGAACCAACGCTCTTTGTTTAGCTGTTAGTTATTCCCCATTTGCGACTTTTATTTTGATGGGTTCTTCAAGGTCTTGAATATTGATCATACACTGCTTACAGCTAGGCATGACCAGGTGATCAGTGCAGCCTGAATCTAAAACAAACTGCATTTACGTACCGCCTTCTACACTGGTTAGTACAGATTCTTCGCTAGTTGCTACAAACGTAATCTCTTGTACAAAACAGGCTGGTGTTGTATCCTCTACCTCCACGACTGAATCTCCAATTCCTGTATCTGTGACCTCTATCTCCCCTATCACGGAATTCTTCACTACCAGGGTGGTTTTTTAGGTTAGGGCAGTCAGCAATAAAATGGCGTGTTTCCCCACACCCGTAACATTTGTTTCACTGGTCTAGATGCAACAAATGAACTTCCACCCCCTGTGTTGTTCTCAGGATACATGTGATTCAACATCAGCTCTGCGTCCAAGAGTCATGACTTAACAAAATCTAGGGTAATGTCCGTGTCCATAGTCTCAAGCAGTGTAATTATATTTTCGTAACGTTCAGGAAGTGTTAACAGGAGGTGACAAACCTCATCATCCTGGTCAAGAGTTGATCCCATTCCTTCCAGGTCGCAAATCAAGTTGTCAAACTTGTGGAAGTGTTCCTGGAGTGAAGTGTTATGCTTGAGGGTCAACAGCTGTTTCCTAACTAGCAGTTACGTAATTGTACTCTTCCTCTCAAATATGTTGCTCAAAGCAGCCAACATACCTGCAGCCATTTGAGCATCCCTAACGTAGTCTATATGACGATCAGTTACACAGTTAATAATCAAGTTTCTTTGCCTTCTTGTCAGTACGTTGACCTTTCTCGAGACTTTCTCCACTCGTACCTTCCCATTTCTCCTTCCCATCACCAACCCACCTTACATCTTTTTCGTCAAGTAGAGATAAAACTCGAAATTTCCAATTCTTGAAGTTAGTGTCAGTGAGTTGTGGGTATTGCGTGGACGAGCCCGCCGCCATGATCCCGACTGATACAGTTTACCGTTTTTTGCCTTTTGAATACGTAGTTTATACAGATTTTCTGACTGCGTCACACATAGTATTACTTGCCCAAGCTTCTTAATTCATTCCTCCAACACTGTGTCTGGGCCCCATAACCTGTTAAACTCATGCAAACGTTTTTAGGTTACTCATGCCACTCAGTCCCCATTCACCATTTCTCTCCCCGAGTTCAACTGTTCTCTTACTCATGACGTAGGCCTACCCAGCATTCCCTATATAAGCAGAATCACCCATATGTTAACAAAAGTCTATATTGAAGTTAAGCTCATCAAAATTTAAACAAAATTTCTATCAATGACAAATGATGGCAAACGTCTTAAAATGTTCACACATATTAACTTTATACATATTTTATGTGTGAAGTAGGCCTATGCATATATTCAGTCTCATATAAACTTAACGTGACTGAACAAACTTTCAGGAAACTGTAAATATACTATATAGGCAACCATTTAAATTAAGAAAAATTAAAGTTTCATTTTAAATATTTTTTATTTTCTGCTTGTCCATTCTAATACAATGACACACAGTTGTTTTTGTTATAAGCTAGGCCTATATGACTGCAACATGTACATTAATGTGTGCACTTTGCTCCATATCACATTCAAAATACAAAACTCCAATTTAAAATAAACACAAACTTTTAATAAGTAATCCCAAATACAAAGCCTTGCAAGCCTAAAACATAGCAATTAAAAAATATTTATAACTTAATACTGTATCATTTGACAGTTGTATTAACATACTTTTTATTCTGATACTAAGAACCGGTTTAGACTTTTAGTGGCAAACGCACGCCACAGCCACAAGCCACTTTTAGAAGTACGTTAAAGTTAATGGGTGTATTTAGATGGAGCCACAGCAGTGGCCGAAATAGGCTTTAGTGGCCAGCCTGTGGCGTACCCTCGCTACCGGTTGCTCCGTCACGCGTCTGTGGCAGCAGTAGCGGATCATTGGTTGGCATGTACGCATTCAGACAGAGCCACAGCCACCGGCCTCTTCTGCCATGTTGCGCAAACAAGTACTGTTTCATACAGTGAGTTTGAGCACAAGAACGTCTGGTAAAGCAAGGGAAATACTGCAGTGGATTGCGCATTTGTTAGAACAATTAAATGTAGAAGATTTTATATCGGCTATTGAGGCGCAACCTCGGAAATGTCTGAATATAGTGCTATGTAAACAAAGCCACACATGTACTATATAACCACTTGCATTGTTATAAATAGCGTCAAAAGATCATAACTTAATCTAATATTTAGAAATAGTAACTGTTGAAACCCGGGACTCGTCACAATAGAATTATTAATGCAATCAGAAGCAATGAATGGAAGTTATTTAATTGTTGTAACCGTAACAGCTCTCGGGGCTTACAAGAAAGTGAACAAAGTCTCATGCAATTTGAGACACTAGTTTACACAACTTCCTGCATTGCCAAAGACAATTAAATTAGTTTAAATCTCGGTTATATATTTAGAAATGGTAAATAGGATGGTACTTACGTACAAATTTCATCACAGATTTTTAAATTATGCCACATAATCATTATAACTTTTCAGCCACGTGAAGTAGACCAGCGCCTAAACCATGGCAATCCAAACACAGAACGAGTTAGATGAAAACCATGCCTTGTCAATTCATTCTGTTGTGCAAGGCATTGTTGACTATGAAACAAACTAGCCTTTATTTGGAACACACTTTGAGGGTGTGGGTTAAAATCCGTTCCTTTCTACCTAATTGTTTTATAATATTGTATTATATACAGCAACAGATTGGAAAATGTAATTATAATGGAAATAAGCATTATTTCCGATTTTACTATAATTACATTTTATTATATTACATACTGTGTATTTTCCTATAAGGAAAGCAAATGACATGCACTGCACATGTCTGAGACATAAGTGATTTTTAAAATAGGCAACAGGCGTAGAAAATGACTTGCTAACTAAGAACTAGTATAACAATGAAAAATAAGGACACGAATATGTAGTCAAAAAGTGCATATGAAATTATAAAAGTTTGAAATACTAACTGCTTCATAAAATTTACAATAATGTTTCCTTTCACATAGTCCACAGCTGTTATTACATACTTGAACAACATACAAGTATTACCGTAAAATACATAACGTTATATACATAAAAGGTACATTCATAGCAATCCGATTAATTCCTACTCTCTGTAGCAAATCTTGTCCAACTGCCAAGGTAGTGTCCCCTGTATACTAAAGTGCCTTTGGCTCTTATTTTGTTTGCTACTCTTCCCCCTTTGAATAGTCCTCACTCGTCGCCATATTTCCATTGACTACAAAGATGTGGCTGATAACCGCCACACCAGTTGCTGGCATGTGCTTCTACTGTGGCCAGTGGCTGTGACACGCACTCGCCACCGAAAGTGGCCCCATGTAAATCGGTTCTTATGTATGTGTGGTAGGTAATTAACGTTGTTTGTTGTACAATGTACAAAGGGCTGTGCTTAAAACACTTCACCACCGAGCTCGTTCATGCTATCTCTGAATTATGAAACGTTTGTGCTGATAGCAGACGGGCAGAGAGCTAATGACAGAAAGCTTCTGACTGCTGGTCACGTCGCTTAATGTTTGAGTTTGTAATTTGAATTGTGCGATTGGTGGAAACCTACATAGCTTATAGATAAAAGGTTTATTAATTATAAAATACAAATGAATCCATTTCAGTTTGATTTTTATTCAGACAGGAGCTACATTAGTTAATTCTCTGCCAACTCTATAAGGATTAAGGCAACCATTGTTGATGTGTAACTAACCATATGCAGTAACTTGTACTGATGTTTTTCTTAAGGTGCTCACTTTATCTTCAACTGCCTATAGAATAATGAGGGTCACTTTTGAGTGAACTGTTAAAGTAGTAGCCCCCTAACATATGAGAACATAGTTATGTAACAGGCACAAGTCAATGATCTGCAGACAAATGTTATTTTTGACTTCTATCCTGATTGATTCCTTTGTCCAGCTCAAATGTAGCCTATTGCTCCAAAGTGGTTTGTTACAACTCGCAGAGGTATCCCAGCGCCAATTGAAACAGTCAGTACAGGGAAATGCTGTAATGTTATGTTTATTTAACTATTTTATTTATTTTAGACAGTAATTATGTTTCTATATGTTTTCTATTCGTTTTGCAGAGTTATTAATTAAGATGAGGATTTTCCATTTTTAGGTAATATTTCGGCTTCTAGGGGTTTGGGTAAGCTTTTTGTTCGAGAGATAGTGCTCCTGGAAGTTTCTGAAAATGTTCCAAATGGTTATAGGAGGACTGAGCTAAAATTGCATGCCATAGTTTTATGTTCTCACGGTCAGGAAGTATTGATATGCTTTTGTATTGTTGTGAAAGCAGTTTCCATGTCATCCAATATCCTGATTGGACAAGAGAGGTGTGCTGACTCTGGCAACCTAATGAGAAGCATATAGTATTTTACGTATTCCAAATATATTACCCAACATATCAAGCCAAAGCTTTGTCGAGATTGGGTTGTGGCATGAACTGGCAGAAAAACTATATGAAATGAACCTGCACTGGCAACGCCTGTGGTTCAACCTTTCTTTCAACATATACTTAAGACTTTACTTTTTGTATAAACTTTAAATTGTACTGTACAAATGTTTTTTGGCCAGTGTCTTTTATTTCTTTTGTTAACACCCTGTAAATGAGTTATCTTCTTAAAGTGCTTTTGCCTGTCACCCAGTGCGTGGACTAGGAAGTGTGTTATGTAACTGTTGTTTCGCTTCGAGATTTTCAGTCATAGAGGATTGGAATGCTATAAGGCTAAATAAAATCCACAACACTTAAATGAAGTCTTGGGATGTATTACAACTGCCGGCTTTTCCACTCACATTCTTTTCAAGTTTATTCACATGTTGTACTGGATCCAAATAATTCTTTACATCACTACTGCTCAAGCAAGCATGGTCTTAATGGGGTTTGCCATTGGCTGATTAATGGAATATGAGGTTTCCAAACACTACCTTTCGTGCTCTGAGTAGACTGGAGTATTCTAGTGGGAGGCTACTCACTATGTATGTGATTAACTGTGTAGGATATGACTTACCAGAAAGTTTAAATATACCATTACATAATGGAATCCATTCATTCAGTTAGCCTGTGGCATAGAAGATATGGTATTTTAAAACTAAACTTCTGCAATCCATCAAGCTAAACAAATGCAATAATTTTATTAATGTTACATTTAAATTGTCCACCAGTCGTATTTTTACATCCTATCATTGCCAAACATACAAAAATAAATCTAAAATAAGACATATTACTACATTTATATTAATCAAAGATGGCAGCTGATGTTTTATCTTACTGTAGTACTGCTTAATATGCAATAGAATTATTACAGACTGTGACAGTGTTGATGATGTTGAAGCTTTAGAGAAATACATAAGTTAAATGTTTGCAGCTCCAGCCAATACCAAAACCTAGATTTGGCTCACTTTGTATAGGGTTAGCGTGACAAATTACAACTACATACATTATGTCCTACCTGCGTTTGGAGATATTTGCATCCCAAGTCCAGATAGTTTTTGCACATGTTCTTTGTACTTGCTGCATATACCAGTTGCATGTTCAAAAGGTGTTTTCAGGTGTGCGCAACCCTAAACAAAATGATACATTATTTATACCTTGTGTTCACTATTTAAATTTAAAACTTATTATTATTACAGTTATTATTATATTGTACTTTTATAGCATCAGGCTGGCACTTAACGTTTACATAAAAAATATAAAGTACTACAATGTACACTACAGTTGCGAGATGCATGTAGTGGAGCAGGCGGTGCACCTGGTGAAAGCATGTGATGTAATGACACGTGCACTGCTTGGAATAAAACCAACACCTATCCTGAAATGCGCACAGCTTTGGTGAAACACTTTCTTGTTCTGACACATAAACCATGGAAAATAGACCATTGTGTCACGAGTATGTACAGTTCGCACGCCAGCTTTGAGTCTTTGGCAGGTATGTGTTTTTAGCTTGTAAATATGTACGTAAATAACACAACGAGGCCTAATAGCATGAAACACACATGCTAGCCGTAGTAACATTGTAAGTTACAATGTGTTTGATACTGTGTTACTGTAGTGTACATGAAGTTTACGAAGAAAAATACATACAAGCCAGGGACTCAGAGCTGGCGCACAGCCAGTATGCTGATACTTGTTTCACTTTGGACGAAGTGACCGCCAATGCTAATAGTTGAACTGTTTCCCATATGATAAAATAAACCTCATGTGTGTGAGCCCCGTCATGTCCACCCTGAGCCTAGTGACTAGGAGGAATCTGTAAGGGCCATACATCACAGCTTAGTATTGAGAGTGTAGCAGCCAGGATGGGTGGACTTAGCTGTGTTGGCAGTCGACAGCAAGGACTGACAACACTGGGACTGTTATGTCAGCGAGTAGTAGCAAGGGTGGAAGGCACTGAGGCAACTTTGCAGTGTCTGCAATTAGCAATGTTGCGAAAAGAGAAAACAGCTGTGAACTTGGGGTGATTCGTCAGCAGACAGTGGTCCACTACCTAATACAGGGAAAGTGTACCCTTAATTGATTGAGTTCATACGTTGTCATTAGTATCTGAATGTTATATTGTAAAGAGCAACTATCAGAATGAAATAAAATTTTTTTGTGAAATGGTAGTTGTGAATTAGTGAAATAGTTTTGTGGCAATTTTGTTGTGAGTTAAGAAATACATTCAGCTACAGTAGAGCCCCGATTTAACGAACTCGGGAATAACGAAAACAGCTATTTAATGAAAGGGTTTTCAGGAGCCTTCAAAATATAACAAAAAAATTTATTAAATAACTAAGTGACTTTGATAAAATGGAATATTAATTGTAATTTAAGTCCTTTAAAAGTACTAGCACCGACCACAGTATATTCTTATTTATCAGTAGAAAAGCTTAAACCATCCATCGAGAAACAAAAAAAAAAAAATCGTTAAAATTCATTGAAAACTTTGGCTGCAGGAACGATTTTGAGATACGCACACACGGGCGTGGCCGAATGAGCGCCGCTGTGTTGCAAAACAAGGGCGCGCCTAGATCCTCATCCTGGCGGCTAGCGAGTGAACGAGCATCTATGTACCCAGTTAAGGTTAATTCTACTACAGGTTAGAAAGATCAATGTTATAAGTTTGGCACAGGGAAAATTTCTGCCACTTGAGCGCTGGTATCGCTAATGCACCAAACTGACCAATCACAGAGCTTTCCTGAATTTTAAGATTTATTAAGTTGATAATTTAAAACGCGAAATTAGTTTTTTTTCACTTTAAAATTAAATTAAATGACAAATATAATTTCCAAGTTTATTTAAATTTAATTTTACTACGGTTTCGTATTTATCTGGTCTCTTAGCGATTGAAGTGAAACTAGTGGCAGAAATTTTCCCTGTGCCAAGCTCTCCCATAAGAAAACGTATTTTATTTCTAACCTGTAGTAGAATTAACCTTAACCCAGTCTCCACAGCGCGGCGGTGGACAGCGCAAGAACTAGCAAGAACCAATTCATAGATAGTGCTTCGCATCTCCATTAGAATGCGCTGCAGGGCAGCGTGCTCTCTTGAATAATTCTATTACCGATAGAATGCAGTGGTGTGCAGCGTGATTATTCACACTCGCGTCCCGTGATAAAACAAGAGAGTTTATAAAAATTTACGTAATGTTATTTATGCAGACTTTTTACAACGAATTTACTACCGTAAACGTAAATAATTTGTTTCTCCGATGCTAAAAAAACGCTGGAGTGCAAAGTCTAGCAAACCGACGAGTTTGTTTCACGAGCGCGGCTGCATACAAGCTATAATGGCTGCCGTCACGCGTATTTAATTATTATTTTACTGTTGCCTCGCATACTTTTAATCCAGTTTTCCTTGCAGTTATATTCTTTTACAATTTTTCGTGGGAATTTCCTTAATTTTGTTGGTGGAGTGGGCAGGAGATAGACGAAAAGATTGACGGTTCGGTGGTGTTAGTCATCACGTCTCACGTATTGATGGCACGCGCAAGGACAGCCTAACTCACCATGCACACGCTCGCCGAGCGTTGCACTAAAAGATTTTAAAGTTTTTTTGCTAATTTTTTTTTCTGTGCACGGTTGTGGCTTACGTGTTGACGGTAAATGCGTTTTGTTATTGTTTTGAGCCAATATACTTTTTTAAAAATTTCCTTAAATTCCGACGAAACATGCCCGAGGATTTATTTATTTATTATTTTTTTTTTTTTGCCTTTGGGGGGGAGGGGGGAGGTTTAAGTTGGATTTAACGAAACATCGATTTAGAGTAAACATTTTCGGGTTCCATGGCATTTCGTTAAATCGGGGTTCTACTGTATTTAATTTTAATTATAAAACCTCTATCCTTAGCATGCCTGTTTATGACTAAGCAAACTTATATTAGCGAGTTAGTTAATTAGAACTTTGCTGTGGTGAAACAAGTAGTGTTCTAGGGCAAGTGGTGCTTAGCAATGACTACATACAAACTCTTGAATTGTTTGTGTAGCCATTAGACTGATAAGGACAGTACACTCTACAGCTAGTAGAGTATGTGTAAGAAGCAAGGAATGAATTCTCCAGTAATACACCCAGGTCCCCACAACCACACTTCACCACTAATACTTTGGATTCCACTATATAAAATGTAATTTTCCCCCTATAGTCTTTAAGTGCATAACAAGGTAATTTTTTCAACTCAGCTCAGTAATACTAATAAATTTTAACTAATATTTTTCTTGAGAACTGTTGTAACAGACCACCTACCAAATTGTCTGGTTGGCACAGCTGTACGCTGGTTATGGCACTGCTCTTGCAGTCATCAGGAGGCCAGCAATGGCGTTGCTTCCCCACCACCAGCCGCAGACCACTAGCAGGGATCATGCAGTTGAAGTGACAACCACTGGCAGGAGCCCAGGAAATACGGGGCTCTGCTATTTCTCGTCTACGGCCCTTAGTACGACTAAACAGTTGGTTCACCAAACGAGGGCACTGGTCTTGTGAAATGCTGTACATGGCCGCATCATAACGGTCACACACAAACTCCTGCATGTTAAAGAATAGGTTTCCCTGTACATATCTGGCAACTTACAAAAAATAAATGAAATTGTTTCACAACTGCACTCATGTGCAAAAATTAAGTTTGGTAGTGAATTGCAATACAAAGATAAACAACATTATGAGTAACAAACTGTATTATGTTTCTGGGCAGTCTACAAGTGATGTATACAATGTAATGCTATAAAACATTATCATAGGCAGTGTATCTCAGTAATGTTAAAATATTAAAACTTCAATTGTTGTGCACGTTTATGAAACCCATTCAGAATGACCACTCAAGTCCTCTTCCAGTCCTGTTGAGAAATAATGAAACATACTAGTCTTTTTGCAAGTCACCTAGTATACTAATGAACCACTCAGTAGCACTGTGTGATTTTAGCGACTTAGGAAGAGGCTCCATAACTCTACTATACTACTAACTACTTGGCAATCTTGTTCTCAGCATTGTACTGCATGTGTTGCTGTCCAAGATTACCACTCATAACGTGCCTCTTTACCTGTTTATTTAAGTACACACTAATAATGCACAGAGAGTGGAAAATTATGAAAATCTTTGTGCCAAAATAGTTGCTATAACACTGTGACTTGCTTATGTAACTGAACGACAGTTACTCAACTTGGTTCAACTGTTCTCAAATTACTACATGATAACAAACTTTCAAATGGGCACAGATGAATTGCAAAAAAAATTACATTGGACACGTAAATACTCAATTGGCAAATACAGGTAGTTAACTTTTCTAACAACTATTAACTTTTTGTAGGAACGGCTCATGCCACACATCATATGATCTGTTTTTACTATACAGACTTTTTAAGTAAATGTCTTAAAATATGCTGCTCAATAATAATTACTGAAGTTGGTAAAAATTTTATAATTTCTCTAACAAAAGTCTTTGCATGCAAGTGTTAAATTTCAAACTTTTTTTTAATCACTCATTAAATTTAAAAAAACATAACTAACATTTTTCATAAATTACGATTGTGATATTTTCATAATATTTCTTACTTTATTTAGGGCAAGTTTTATTATATACATACAAGCTCTTAACTGGGCAATGTTGAACATTAACCAGCAATGCACCAATTATTTTGAGTAAAAACATGTTGAAACATTTCTTACAAAAAAGTTTCTTAGTCCTGTTACCCGTTGTTTCAAATATTGATCTTAAAGGAATAAAACATGTTTAGTAAGACTGTTCCAAAGCTGAGAGAACCTTTGAATAAGTTGTACTCAAAACTAACCATTGATGCATACCTCATTTATGCATTACACAGATTGTGTAACATTTATAACAGTTTATATTTATATTCTACGATTTGTTTACCCATGTCTTCGGAAAATTAGGACATAATTCGTCTTAATTATTTTATAATAAATGATTAAGATACATAAAGCAATACCCCAAAATTTTCATGGGTAACTACCTCACAGCGGCCACCAATGCAGTACATGCTCTTGCTGTAGCGGAAGCGGTGGCTGTGGCAGGCTGTGCCGTCAGGAAAGGTCCATCCGCGTGTCTTGGAACCACCATTTCTTTTGTAGCACCAAACTGTACATGCTTCCTCTGCTGTGAATCATTCATAGTTTTCCACTTTGGCACTTGTTATGTACACTTACTGTTATAAGCTAGAGTGATCAGATATACATGCACCTGTGCACATATGCAGACAGAATCTAGGGAAAGGAAGAAACAAAGAGCATTGCTTTATAGGCTTATTTACATAGGCCGTATATAATTATTCAGATAGTAAAAAAACTAATACGAAGCATACTTTGCTTAAAAGTAGGAACTTTAGCTGCTAGTGTAGTTCAAAATAATACATGTAAAATATATGAACATTAACTTAACATCACAAAAGTAGTGTTGACCATACTGTTTCACCTAACGGTTTATGCAGGCAATATAAAATGTTCAGTAGGTCAGTAAGAGTAATAAATACTTCAGAAGTACAGTATTGTCCCAAATCTTTAAACTTTAACAGTATATGACATAAAATAAAGTGTGATAAACATAACGTAATTTAGATGCTCACCATCAGAGCTGATCTTCTGAAGTCCAGTCCCAAGCAGATCTGAGTCAATTTCTAGAGCAGTACGGCAGATCTGATTTGCGAAGTCCCTGATCGTTGTGCGTGGAACGTTACCACATTGTTCTGCGTTACAAGTACGAAAACGTCTGTCACTTCCGGCGCAAGGTAACCCACCATTCTCAGGCCTATAAAACAAAGTCCTATCATTAAGTCTTTGCCTTCAAAAAGTATGGCTTTAAAGGTTTCATAAAAATCTGAGCAGTAATATTTTAATACTCTGGACTACTAATCCAGTTCATTTCATTGCAGTACAACATGACTGGCAAAGAAGTGAGTTATGTATACTGATATTGTTTTCCTTGTCTTTTAATGGAATTAAATCAGACATTTAGCAAAATAACTGTAGGCATATGTACTTTAGAACTTCCCGCTCTCTGCAAAATTTATACACGTAAGTTAATCTGAAGTTGAATCATGGTTTTGGTATTATGCAGTAATACTGCAGATATTTTACGCTGACTGTCACATGGCACATTACTGTGCATATTTCACCCTGATCGTTGGGGAGCTTAACTACTCAAATAACAAGAACAGTATGCACTTCTGCAGTGGCCAACCTAAAAAAATATGTGAGACAGTGAGAATACAAACTGAAACACCACCTCTTGTTATTAAATAACCAAATGAATAGTCTACTACCATGCTGAAAAGTAGAATATTACTTTCAGAACATTATCCTTGAAAGTTGTTAGCTTTAAAAGCATAACTAGTACATTGATGTATTGTAAAAGACCAAATCTTGAATATTAGGAAAAATGCATTTCTCAGCACTGTACCTGGGATTATTGCAGCGTCGTGTTGATACCATAATGCCAGAGCTGCCAAAATGTAGTCGGCCATCGTCGCTAAATAGGCAGCCCGAAGCACATTCGGAGAAAGATGACCAGTTGCTCCACGAGCCATCTACCTTCTGGTGAGGGAGGAATCCTGCTTGCAATGCAGACAGCCCTTGGCTAATGCATCGACCACTGCGACACCACTGGATGTAGTAAGAACATTTGTTAGATTGCTGTGCTGTTTACAAAACACATTATAGTTTGTGCTTTCAAAACATTCACTTTACAATTTATTCTCGCACAGATGGTTCATAATAAAGTTCTTTGGCAAACTCTGACCAGTTTCTTGTTTATGCCTGTTGTGTATACTGTATTTACATCTTTACCTTTGCATTTCTGTAAGTTCATACTCATGTTTTGCAATGGAAACTTGTAAAATGCTTATAAATAATATTTCTTATGACTGCTGCCTAACTTTGTTCAGTAGTGAGATGATGAGAGCAAGCTTGCCAGAACTGAGCACAGTAAGCTGTACAGAATGAAGTATACCTTGTGGTTGCCACAAGCTGTGCCTTCAAGGGCAGGATGTGAAGTCCATGTGTAGCGGTCTCTCTGGCAGTGGAGGTCTCTGCACACATCTGCAATGGACTGTTGAGGGGAGTGAATACTGCCTCGGCCATACTTGAGCATACCTAGAACACCCGTCACATCAGCTACAGTCAGTAAACTACGTATGCTTGGCACATTTCAGCTTAGGCCTACAAACATACGTATTTTTTACAGTTTCACAAAAGCTGTTGTAATTAAGATGTGGTCTTAAAAGATGGTCATAATAGTAATATTTTACAATTAATTTTTAGCACAACTGTTGGTTTGCTATATTTCAGAGTGTAAGTTTGACGTCATGAACTGTCAAATTTGTGCAAATAAAAAACTGCCACATTGCATTGGCTCAGTGACACGACAAGGATATCTTGGCAAAAATTGTGTCAAGAGATGTCAACATCATGTAAAAATGTTATGGATCAGCTTGGAACAAAGACACTCCTGCTCAGTCACTGCTTCATTGTCACCACTGCACTGAGGGAATGACTGGCGCTTACTGGCTCCCAGATTTGATGTTTATCTCTGCTGCAGGGACGTAGCCAAGGGGGCCCCCGACGTGACTGCGCCCCCCCCCCTTTCCCGAAACCATGTTCCATCTTCTTCCCCCACCCCCTCCTGGGTTTTCAGCAAAATGAGAAAAAATTGTTTAGGATGAGTGTTAGGAACTATGAAGGGTCCGCACATGCTGTTGATAACCGACACTGTGCACCCACTCTCCTCTCCTCCCTCCTCCCTCAACACCGAGTCAACTCCCTCGCTAACTGTAAATAAGGCTTTCGAAGAGCCATCCGCTAACTCATTTTGTTTTGAGAATGATTTGTGACATGCAGAGTGCTCAAAGTAGGCTTGATAAAATATGAAGAAACGTCAGTTTGCAAGAATTTTTGGATTCACACTTCGACATGAAATCTAAGGTAGTATGTACTATGTATTTAACACTTCCTATTGTCAGTGTAGTATGTGTATGTACACTTTACAGGATAAGCATGGTTCTGAATTTTAAGTACTGTAAAATACTTTGTTTTTAAAATAAAAACAAAGCACATAAGCATTAATCAAATCCGAACTGCACCTCCATTACTACTGTAACGATAGGTACTTTGAAACTTAAGTACACAAAATATAGAAGGAAACAATAGTTGATTTATTTTTGGAATCCATACAGCCGTTGCCGTCTTTTGTATGGTTCGTCATAACTGCTTGTTCTATTTTAAATAGCAATGCCCATCCTTCTGAAGAACATTATTATGTGCCTGCATAGCATTTTGGCATTGTGTTGAATTTTTGGTAGAGTTTTACATCTCGTCCTTTGCAAGGTAAATAGAGATTGTACATAACACACCTTACACATGATAGGGACTAAGAGAGGTAATGGCCCTAACCATTGCTAAGGACCTATCCCAGCATTTGCCTGGAGTGGTCCATCAAAACTATGGAAAACAGCTATGTCAGGATGGCCGGACCGGGGATCAAACTCAGATCCTCCCAAATGCAAGTTCAACGTGTTACCACTGCACCACATCGCTCTGTTATTGTGTAGTTACTTCCTCTAGATATCTGACAGCGTAACTTACATTTCATTAAATAAATTTACGTAATTTAAATAGAATAATTTTGTAAAAATAATTCTGTTTTTATTTCAAGTTGTGAAAGTAGAGAAATGAAAAAAAATTTTGACGGCAGACTGAGTTCTGGGATTTTGTACATCAGTTTATTGTTTCTATTGGCTAGCAGTTTGTATGAGTGTCTCAAAGGTCATAAAAATAATAATTTTGCTGTTAAAGAGCAACCAATCTCCTGCAACTAAGTCATATATAAAAACAGTTTTTAATGGCAAGTACCAATTGTAAAATCTGAGATTGTGGTTGAATGCACATAGCTGAGTGGAGTAGAGCCTCTCCTCAAATACAAACGAGAATTTCACAGTTTGCTACGAATAAGTTATATTTACAGAAGTCAAACAAAGAATAAAATAGTAAGATTTTTTCCTACTTATGGCAGATTCTTGAGCAGATATTCTGCAGATTTAAGAGTAGAGAGTCCTTTAGATAACAGTTAACAAATTTAACGTTAAGAACTCGCCCATTCGAATCCAATGAATAACAAGAACATTTAGTGAAAATAATTAAAAATTTATTCAAAATTGTAACAACTATGTGAAATTTTTTGTGAGCTCTGCAACCAGAAGTTTAATTAGATCTAAATATAAATATGCCACTTGCTACTGTTACCTGTCTCCATATGTATGTATTTTTTTTAAGTGAATAAAACTGAATTTTGGCACAAGATACTATCCAATATACTCAACAGAAAAGATAGCATACAATAATAATAGTGTATTTTGTGAAGTAAAGTGAAGATATTTGGGCAGCTGTTAAATAACTATGGTCTTGAGTACCAATGAGGGTTAACACTATAAACACTGAGCAATGCCAGAACGCAAGGGTGGAGGAAACGGGAGATGCCCACTTCGTCCCACGCAATTATCACTGGCAAAAATCTGGAGTGACCCTCAAATACTAATTATTTAAATCATTGTCACACAGCATACAATTTCCTTTTGGTATTAAAAAATTATTTGATGATGACGTACTTGTAAAATTGTTGTCAGAAACCAATTTTCTCAGAAAAAATATTACATTTTCTGCCAGTTATATATTCTTCGTTGAGGCATGAAAAATGCTTAACTAGTGACATTTTGCACCTAGAAATCAAAATTTTCCCAGGGGAGGACCCTCTGACTCCCCTCCCATTAATCGGGGGATGGAGGTCAATGGCAAAATGTGGGCCCCTCCCCCTCAAACTGAAATCCTAGCTACATCCCTGCCCTGCTGTCTGGTTCACTCCACACTCGGTATCTGTTTAGAAGACTAAAGTGGAGCCAAGATTTGCTGCAATGATCAAGTGTAATGAGTAGGAAGTTCTATAGGTAGTGTGTTTATAACAGTGTGATAACATACACTGCTGGTCTGCTGTAAACCTCTCTCCTGGCAGAACTCCTCCAGCACTGTGGTCCAGTTGGCTGGCAGGATTGCTCTGATCCATGAGGCACTGAGACTGTGGAGTCCTGTAACACACCACTGGCTCTAAGACGTCACTCTTCTGCTCTGTGCATCAACATTCATAGTTGGTTTTATTTAAAAAGTCCAGCAGTTTGCTACAGTGTATACAGTTCTGGTAACCTTAGTAAAAGATCATTAGTACAGTACGTAGCTTATAGAGAACTTTTAAATTATTTTGAAATAGTGTATATTTTTTTATTAATAACAAATAATATTATAAAAGTCTTTTTAGTTGTATGTGCTTCTGAGCTCTCATCATACAGCTACAGTATGTTATTTTCAATGTTGCTATGCACACTGTATCACTGGGAGTGTATTGTTTCTTATTTATGAATGTAGCTGTAGATGATTGAGATGCTTGTGCTGTGATTAACTACATATTGAAGTTCATGCCAAAGGTCTACAGCAAAATATTGTGAAGTTGTTCCTTGTTAGGCCTTCATACCCGTATCTTCCATTTTCGTCAACAAGCTGCATGCGACCCTTCTACGTTCCCACCCCTACCATGAGTTGTACAGTGCAGTACAGTGTGATAAGTGTTATAAAGTGCTGAGAAAAGAGAGGTAGATAAACTAGGGAAGTGACAGCTGTGTAGCTAGCTGCAAAAAAAAAAAATAGCTGAAAGGCTATGCCACCAATTTCTTTCAACCAGCATCTTAAACAATAAACTAGCTCTCATAATTATTGTGCAAGCCACTGCCAGTTAGTTCATGAATGTGATTATTAAAATTGCAAAAGGTTATGTTTCTTTTCCAGGATTAGGAAGCGTGCATGCATGTAAGTATAATCATCTCTCAAGGAGGCAACACTTAAGAAATACCCTATCATATAGTTTTCTGTATTCAGTCATTATGCTTATACAGTATAATTATTGTAACAGTAATATTAAACTTCTGGAACCAACTTGTAATTTTTGTTCTCATAATTTATCTGTAACTTTTTCACCTTTCAACATCTGGGTGCTGTTTCTCTCTCTCTCTCTCTCTCTCTCTCTCTCTCTCTCTCTCTCTCTCTCTCTCTCTCTCTCATATATATATATATGTGTGTGTGTGTGTGTGTATGTATATGTTTAAGATGTTTAATAAATCCTTTTAAACGGTAACTCCTTTATTAACAATGATTTCGTAATTCACGTCTATGCTTACAACTGTCAACACTGGTGCCAACTGTGGCACTCTAACACCTCCACCTTCGGTTGCTTTTTTTTTTTTTCCCCTCCTGCTAGGCTGGTTCGTACATTACTTTCACCCTCCGACCACTTCGAGTGACGTACTGTTCTTTTCCACTCGCTCTAGCATTCTCTTCAATTCTTCCTTTATTGGTTCTGTCCTCCTTACTGTCTTCAAATCCTTTAAAGTCTTCTGTTTCTTCTTCACTAAATTCTTCAGCTACTTCACCCCTGATGTCTCGTCTTGATTGCAGCCATGCCTGTTTTGGGATATTTTCAATTTCTGCATAGTCGGTTTCCTCGTAATCTGGTACATTATTTTTAACCATTGTCCTGCCTGCCTTGGATGGTCTAACGTGACTGGTATTGCGTCTGACAGTTCCCTGTCCATGTTTTTCCGTACCCAGTAGAATCGTGGTTCCTTGCATTTTGATGCTATTAGTCTCCCGTGTCTTGTCTCTATCTGTCTTGATGACTACTCTGTCACCCATCTGATACCGACTTTCCGGCCTTGTGGCTGTCTTATCATGGTACTGTTTGATCTTTTCTTGTCGACCTTTAAGTGACTCATATATTCCCTCCTGGACTACTGGTTGTAGCCTCACTGCCGTAATAGGTGCTTTTGTTCTGATACACCTACTAAATAATATCTGTGCTGGTGATGCCTTCATCCCTGTTATTGGTGTGTTGTGTTCCCTCAGAAGGTCTCTGTAATCTGTACCTTCACTAATGCTTTACTTTAGGATGTTTTTACCAATTCCTACTGCTTTCTCCGCTAGTCCATTGCTTCTATGATAGTGAGGGCTGCAGGTGACGAGAGAGATGCCATATTCTTTGTAATACTTTCTGTACTCAAACAAAGCAAACGGCATGTTGTCTGCCATAAGTTCTTTGGGAAACCCATGCACATTAAACATGTCTTGCATGGCATTTATGACATTAAGGGACTTTTGGCCTGTAGTGGTCGGATGTCCAGCCAGTGCGTGTAGTAGTCTATTAGTATCAGATATGAGCGGCCTGCATGTTCAAGGATATCTGCTCCTACCTTAAAGCATGGTAACCTGGGTATCTCATGTTGCATTAGTGGCTCACTACGGTTGGCCCGCCTGAATGTCTCACATGTACTACATCTTGACACTAATTCTGTGATATCGGCTGACATGCCTGGCCCTTGCTTTAGTTTTGTCTCCACAGAATAGAATATTGTCCTCCACATGAAGGTCATCTTTTAGTTTGAAGTATGACTGACGATCCGTTGATAGTTTGTTTATGTATGGCCACCCCTGCTGCATTCTTTTGATCACTGTTGTGAGTATTGGGTCCTTGTTAATCTCCCTTTGTAAAATTATTTTCCTTTCTTCACTCATTAGCAAGTGCGCTCTGACTGTATGGACAACTTCTAACATTTTGGGGTCCTGATCTGTGTCCTGTAAATGCATTCTTGACACTGTGTCTGCCAGATGTAGATCTTTTCCTGGCATGTAGTATACCTGCAGCGAATATTTCATAAGGTTAAGACTGAGGCGTTGAAGGCGTGGCGACCCCATTTTCCCAATTTTTTTCATGACTGCCACCAATGGTTTGTGATGTGTTTGAACATTTGCAGTATTTCCATAAATAAAGTCATGAAATTTAGACATGGCAAAGTGGATAGCCAACAATTCCTTCTCCGACTGAGAGTAGTTTTTTTTCACTTTCGTTCAGGCTACGTGATGCTATGGTTACCATCTGTAACTTGCCTGCCCCTGGACTAGATTCCTGTAGCAAGTAGCGTGTACTATACATGTACTATAGTTTTACCATAGCGCTGTTATGTTCTGATTGCTGTTTGGGAAATGCGAAAGGTACGTACCGAGTTCCATTCCCAACCCAGTCTGGATGTAAATTTGTATTAGTATAAAATGGTCACTGAAATGTGTCTAGTAACATTTGCCACAGAATCAGCTCGGAACACATGAAATTTACCTTGCCGCATTAAAAAATGAGGACGGGAGGTATTGGACATAGTGGCAAGGAGGGGGCGTTACCAATGAGCGTAATATTTTATAAAAATTTTTGATGTACTTTTTTTTTAGCTGTAAAAAGGTGGTTAAATAATTGAGCTGCTGACCATTTTCTTAAGATTCTAATCTAAGTCCGATACATTTATTTTTGTGTTTTATTATTAAACATCATTGTACATAAAATTTTTTAAATGGCGGTAATTTTAAAATAAATAAATCTTTCCTACCTGAAAACAACTCTTTAAAGAGCAATAATTATATGTGAATATTAAAACTTTTATTTTAGTTCCAATATTGAATAGACTCAACACATTAAATGTTCAAAAATGCTTGTTTTTTTTATGTCTCTTTCCATACACTTGTTACAAAACAATAATAAACAAGTTGTTTACATGAGTATTTAACTTTTAAAATTGTTGGTATTGCCTGTATAAGGTTGAATAGTCATGTCAATGTAACTTTTTAAAGTAAAGCTTATTGTTTAAAGAAATGTCTTTCCTAATACTTAAAGCACAACACTTATATGAAAATTTGAACATTATTATTCATAATGATATTTCTTTGTTTTAACTTTGAATAATAATTTCAAATAAATATTACATTAATAATATCTTCAAGAACTCATTTTTCAAACTCTTCAAAAGCATAATAATTTGAAGTCTTACATGAATGACCACCGACATTTGTCTGGTAACATTAGTCACAGAATCAACTCGGAACACATTAAATTTACCGTGCCACATTAAAAATGAGGGTGGGATGTGTTAGGCACAGTGGCGAGGTGGAGTAGCCAATGTGAATAATATTTAATAAAAATATATATGTATGTACCTACGTACGTATGGTTGTACAGTGTGTTTCGATTCAACACAGAACTGGCAAGTGGGCTGCCTACCCACCCGCAACCGGCTTGAATTCTGCTCGCGGCGCGCTAGCGACGGAGCTACGTTCGATTTCACTGGTTGCCGCCTTCTTACGCAGCATTCGAAACGGTTTAACTCTTTCAACATATATTTACACAGACTTTGGAATATGTTTCAACGAT
>PNEQ01117361.1:0-48881 GCA_003012365.1 Medauroidea extradentata | reverse complement strand
ACGGCCGTTTTCTGGGTCCGAGGCACATATTGTGTCCACTCGACGTCGCGGGGGCGGCGTCTAGGCGCCGCTACCTCGTCGCGCACGTGGGCGGGTGCGTTCCAATATGCACAAGTCCAGGCCGCCTCGGACCGTTCCGTTTGGGCTTGATGCGCACGACGGGCTCAGATCAGGGGAGGTCAGGGGCGACCCGCGTCAATCTTATTCCAGTATTTTTTACACACTACATGTTAACGCATTTAGGAAGCTTAATAGTAGAAACAGGATGTTCCAAACAAACAGTTTACACTCGTAGGACCAAACAACAGAAACACAGTAGTACATCAAACCAACGTGTGAAATTGAAACCATAAAAGAAAGGCAAACAGTTATAACTCCCATGAACAAATTTTTTAAGACCATGATCTCTCATTTGTGCTATTTGTAAGAAAATTATTATTTAAATTGTAAACTAGAGCACATAGGCTATTAAAAATAAATTTTTCCAGTTTCTTTACAAGTTTTTACATGAAACTTTACCTGGCTTCGGTTTGTTATTTGATTGACAAAAATCCAGTTCATAATATACTACTTAGTTTCAACTTTATGTTTTAGTCATGGAAACGAGAAACAATGTTACTTAGCAAAATAAATTTAAACAATGCTAGAAAACACATTGTTTGATATGTGTTTTTGTTTAGGCGTAAAAGATAACTATCACAAAAGTAGTTAGCGTCATGGCAGAGTATTAATTAATTCTCTTTTTTTATAACATCCACATCTCCCACTTTAAATGTGTTCTTAGCAGACAATGAAAGTTACAAAAAATAGACATATTTTCCAGTTCCCTTACAAAATTTGTTTTGAACGATAAATGTTATAATCACCACCATTACCCCAACCACATTTTTGCATTCAGACAAATGCTACTCAAATGGAATGAATCTTTTGTTTCATAAGAAGTAGCTAGAATTATTAAAAGGTTTGTGATAATAATTATTTCTTTATTATGTGCCAGTTGCTGATTTGTAGTGAATTATCAGTGGAGTGTGTGACTTTTCTTGTTTTATATTAATACTAGTAGTGTGCCCGTGGCTTTCCTCGCGTGTGTTACTCATAGCAGATATTGTTTACTTTAATTGAGAAATGTCTTTGTATACCAGATAGGTAGTTCAGTCATTAAGTGTTATCTACTAGTTGAGTTAACTCTGCAGCAGGATAAGTAGTTATAGCTGTCTATGCGAAACGCAGTCTTAAGTTTGTCCCTTTCACTAACAGCGGACTTCACCGGAGCCGTATTTATAATCACATCAATGTTGACGTGAGGTAATTACAGGCTCTTTATTGTAAGAGGGTAACAAATAAAATACGTAGTTTACGTGGTATTAAGATTGAATTCTCCCGAGCTACAAACAACTACGCAACATAACGTCAATGTTATTCATGAAAATTAATTTAAAAATTAAAATATTAATTTTTAGCTCATAGAGGTTGTACAACAACACGCCTCAGTAGAAGTGTAAAAAGAACATCCTGTATAATTTATTTCTTGCAGGTCGTACCGGTACTTGATTTTCGGACCGTCTGCCTTGAAAGTTGTTTTCTCAATAATTAAGTTATCTTATAAAATAAAAAACTTCCATTTCTTATTTGAGGTACCAGTACTTACGTAAGCATCATTCTAATGCAAACACCTAGTATCTCTGTTCGTTATGGTAAGTATCATCGGCTCACAAAGCAGATTTTATGTCAAAATTCGAACAATCTTAATTTCACATCTTAAAAGTTTGTACAAATACCCAAGTGAAGTGAAGATCACACAACAGCCCTTTCTGTCGATGCAAAACTGTAATTTATTAAAAATCACATATCACTAAAGTACAGTACGGAGAGTTCAAATTTTAAAAATTCTTTAAACCTTTTTACTGCCATTTATGTAATCATAATCATGAAGAAACATAAACTTAATATCTCAATGGGTTCGATATATATTGAAGATTTATCTAAAACACATTCCAAGTGTTTTCACCTACTAAGAGACTGAATTTTGTAATAACCTAGTCACATTTTAGACTACTTTACTGGTGCCTCTTGGACGTGAAAAACACGACAATAGCCCATTGGGTTCAAGATATATTGATTAATTGAAACAGATTTCATCACTTTTCACCTTCTTAGGTGGGGAATTCCCAAAACTTCCTGAAGTAATTTTTCATGTTTTTGAGTAAGCATCAATCTTAAACAAAAATCACATCGCTATATAAAAATCAATGGGCTCAATATATATTGTGACTCAAAAACACATTTTACCCTTTTTTTTTTACTTCTTTGGTCCCGAATTCGGAAAATATATTTTAATTGTGTTTGGGATGTTTACAAAAGCATCAATCTAAAGTAAAGAGCTCTTCAATATCTCAATTAGTTCAATAGATATTGTTACAAGATTAACAAAAATTTACATGTGGGCAATTCTCTGAGCTCTTTGGGATATAGGCCTAGGTCTTATAATTAGAAATAAGAGAATAGAATTAAGTTATTGATTTATTAGCTCGCTAAGCTTACAAAAATACACATAACAGCAATCAACTATATTTTCAAAACACTCTTAATTATGCACACAATTACTACTGTGTCACAGAAAAATTAATTTACTTCTACAAGTAAAGCACTAATAAATGTCTACCATCAATTAATTAAAGACTACAAATCACAATAAAAATTCAGTCGTATATCCAATCAACAGTCTTTCAAATAGTGACAATGTGCAACCTTAACAGTTCGAAGTGGTGATGGCTCACCATGTGCTGCGCAGAACCACGAATGCACCATTGTCTTAACTTCTGAGGTCTTCGGTTCAATTCCCGTCATGCACCTCCTTGTTGTCCGTCGACTTGCAGCACCAGTCCTATTGTTCCGTCCAGTACTGCTCCGAAGGTATGAGCCTGTAGCCTCATAGTAGACTCTTGATGTCACCAAGGTGTCTTCACCAGCTCTCTCCACAAGCATAATACCTTCCTCTAGCACGACCAATAGCGAACTCTCCCAAATCTGTCGATTCAGGGTGTATATGCTTGGCAAAGCAGTTGGGGAATCATCACATTTCAGGGGTCTACAAGTAGACATTATATCATGCTTCGGACGTGACTTGAGTCTCTCGTAGGCCGATCTCATAGGGTAAACACGCAGTTGGAACAGGTCTCTATGACATAGTTAATTGGGATTTTCACCATGAGGCAGCCCAGCTTGTGAATCATGGGCTAGCCCAAAAGGCGTTTCGACACAGCCCTCAGAATCACAGCATGCAACAATATGGAGGAATAATCGAAAACACATTTCACGTATTTTCACTCCTTTAATTGTTAAATTTCGAAACGTCTTGGAGTTCTATAATAGACACTTGTATAGCCCATGTAACCGATTGAAGGAAAAATCACGATAGTCAATACTGCCCCTTTTTACTGCTTGGGTGTAGTATTTAAAAAATCCTTAATCTACTTTTTGGATATTCACGTAAGCAACATTTTGAAGTGAATACCAACTCTCTATCCCAAAGGATTCAATAGATATAGATAGTTAATCGGAAACACATTTAATTTCTTTTCACACCCTTAAATTGGCTAATGTGCATTTACTTTAAGTAAAGATCACGATGATAGGCAGTTGGGTTTGAGCTCTATCAACGTTTCTTTGAAAATAGGCCTATATTTGACCCTTTTCACCCCCTTAGAGTTCGAATTTAGAAAAAATCCCTTCTTAGTGCTTGCCTATGACCTGAAAGGAACCTACACAAAATATTTCATGATTCTAGGTCCAGTGGTTTGAGCTGCAGTTTGATATGTCAGTCAGTCAGTGTTCTCTTTTATATAGAGATCAAATGTTATTAATTGCATATTTTGAAACTTGTTATTATACAAATTGTAATATCAGTTAGAAAAATAAACAGTATAATATTTTAAAACAAAAAATTTTGATATAGTACATCTCCCGAACTTCGTAACGCGCTTGGCAACAGTGCATGCCATAAGTGTTGGTGCAGATGAGGAAACGTAGCCTAATGATAAAATGACCAAAGTCACATTTTATGTCAATTAACTATCGGAACTACAAATAAAGATGCACACAGAGTGCCATGGCTGTGACTACTACAGAAGTCAAAATAAATATTTGGGATTTATATATTTTTACATACAAAGTAATTATATTCTTACGATTATACCTATAAAATATGCCATTAAGATTTAATATCCAACAGTAACAGTGTTCTCCCCAGCAAATATTTAGAGCTGGGTGGTTCATGAGACCAGCTGGGTGCATCGTGGAATAAACTTGATGGTGTTGATGGGAATGTATGTTTCTTAGCCGGGTGGTACAGAAAACTAGCCTGGTGGGACGCCCGGCAAAATAGGCCTGGGGAGAACACTGAGTAAGCCCTGTACTACAATCTAAAGTAGGACGTTCTACAGAGCCCTTCTCACTGTAGACACTTTAGGTTTGTTCGGGCACCCCGAGATTTCTACCACTTCTGCGATTTTCCTGCTCTTTTCTTGCGATTTTGCAATTTGAGCGTTCGTCTGGCCGGAAGTGTTTATTTGGTAGGCTGTTGGGGCGTTGAGTGCACTGCGATTTATCGCAGAAAGAGCAAACCCTTTCTGTCCTTGCTATAGATGAAGAACAGAAAGTGCAGTGAGATAGAGGGCAGTAAAATGGTGCGAAATTTGAATTTTTGTTTACAAGTGTGTTTGAAGATTATAGTTTCGTTGAACGGTATTTTCGAAATATGTTTGGTTATCCTACGAGACATGTGGGAAACATAGTAGTAAATGATGATAACAATATTATGTGTATTTATTGTATACTGTCAGAAATAAAAATCCAGTATGATTTCGGTAATTTAGCTCTTTTGGTAAAAGCTGTGTTAACCCCAAGTAGAGTTTATGTACTAGACTATGATGATCTAAAACCTCGGGAATATACAAGTTTAGTTAATCGGTCGGCCGGTGAGTCTTCGTAAAATCAAATCACTATAATATACTGATACACATTTTTCTTAATGCTACTAAACAGAGTGTTATTTTTGTTTAGGTACTGTAGCAACTTAATCCTAAATGTCGCAGAGGAAATTGAAGTGTCGCATGATCAGTGATACTCTTCGACACGGATTTTAAGACTCGACATTCAAACCCTTAACTCCGTAGTAGATAGGAAGTGAATGTTTTTGTTATGCATCATGATATACAAGACCTAACATACACATACACCCAAATTAATAAATTTAAATCTTGTAGGTAGCAACTTGATTCTGAAGAAAATTAAATGTTTATTAATTTATTTATTTATTTAGTCATCAGCCGATTAATATTTGTTAAAAACATATTGCAGAACAAATTCTTCAGCGCCTAAAAATGCCATACTCAAGGAAATTTCTTCTCAAAATAACGATCGGCTGATTGACAAACAACACACTTTATATATTTTGGCGTTCGACTGGAGCAAGATAATGGCAGTGCTATTTCTGCTCTTTCCTGCCATTTTCGTGCTCCTTACAATTCTCAGCCTGCTCTCGATGGCAGAAATCTCAGGTTGCCCGAACAAACCTATTATCTCTACCTGCTTTCTCCACACTGTCACTCTGCAAATTATGCTAAAGTATTAACATTTTAGTTGGACTGATGCTATGTAACCAATAAAATTGCAGCAATAAAAACTTATAAATTTCTCATTGTTGATTGACATAAAGTCAAAAAGTATTTGATTTTGCATCTAGCAAAATAACTTTGCTTATAACAAGAAAGAATTGCATTAATTATTCCTTACTGACATTGTGCAAGTTAGTTATTTTTATTTAATTGAATTTCTTTAATACAACAAAAACATATGTTCGTGGCTTATAGTAATGGATAAGGTATTGGCTCTCGAAATTACCATTTTTATTCCACCTTGTTGATGCATGAATATTTTTGATGATTTTTAATAATGTTGGTCGTAAGAATGGTGAAAATAAGACGTGCTAGGTATTAAGCTTAAATATTCTTTTGCAGAATAAGTTTTGAAAAAAATTGTAAATTGAACATTGGGCACAATGTTGTTTAGCCTAATTGTTAACATAATTTGTGCAATGGTCAGATTACCAACAGTTTGCATAACATCACGTAGTTTTTTGGTAATTAATAAAAAATTAGCTGGAATACGACATAAAGACAGTGCTTGATCAAAATACTCCCTTGCCGCTGCTAGAGAAAAATAATTTGACCAGAAACTTGGCTAAAATTGAGTATTACGAAAATGATTTTTTATTGAGTTATTATAAGTCCTGAAGAATGTCGTTGGAAGTGATTTGCAGGGTCTCTCCGTTGTTTATCGAGGACAAATTCTGAATATAGTCAGCAAAATTATTTCACCTATAATGAGCGAGCATTACATTATTTTAATTTAATTAAAACCATTTTGAAATTTTTACTAATACATATTCATCTTTAATATCCCTGAAGTACAAGTTGAATGTATAGAGTAATGGGTAAGGCAGTGGACTTCTTATCGCAAGGTTGTAGTCATGATCTTGATCTCATGATCTTGATCTGCTCGCTGAAGCCCACTTCAATACTGGTAGAATTTTTTTAATGAATTTTGTATTTTGTGTAGCCTACAAGAACACTGAAATAAAATAATAATGAGTATTAGGCTTAAACTTGCTTTTCTTAAGATAATTTTGTATATATTTTGTGGATCCAATGTTGGTGCAACATCAGTATATGGTTGGCATTATGTTCAGTACACACACAATTTCAACCATGAAACGACTGTCTATTGTAGGAAGTTAGTTGGAATCCAACCAAAAACCAATGTTAAGACTGAAGTTGACAAAACATTTTCTGGTTAGCCACCAACCCAAAATCAATGTTGGATGAACTGAACTTTCTGTGACATTTTAGTCTGAGCCTTATGTTGGGCCAATGTTGGCCCAACCTAAAGTTGTTAGTGGGTAATATGTTAGTTTGAAATAATTTAAGATTGATTTTAATGTTGTTGGTGAAAATGAAAACATGGAGGTAAATAATATTATTTATTTGAATTATTCAATCGTAGGCCTATTGTAATTTTTATTCTACATATACATATATATTTTTACGTAAGTTAAAATAAGACGTACTTGTTTTCCATATTTATGTCGCTTGTGTGAAAGGCAACTTGGCACCATGCTGTAAAAAACAGTTTGTGTGAATCGTGCCTAATTAATGTCACCAGGTCTGTGCAGCTCTTTTAATGAGTTTTGACACTAAGCTACAGGTGGACAAGGGCAATGTTCATGATGAGGCCATATGTATGTTATTTTTATTTTGTTGTATATTTTCGGCTAATCAAGTCTGAATCCCGTGCTGGCTCGCGTCGGTTTCTCCTTAACCACCTCCATATTGACTGTCTCGGCCCCGTTACCCAGGCTGCCCTTGGTATTGTTTACAAACACAAGACAAACATAAGCTATCAACAACACATTTTGCATGGATGAAAATTTAATACTTACATTTGTTTTTATTGTTTAATAATGACAGTGTTCAGTGGTTTTATTATTTTTGCATTAAAAACAAAAAAAAAAAAAAAGGAACGTAAACAATACTCCAATAAAGCAGTGATGCCAGCCAATTTGCTTGTAAGCTGTGGTAACGGATGTACTGTTCCAGTTTTCATTTGTTTACACTGACACTCAGTTTTGATTCATTCAGGTTTTGTTGGTTGGTTCAAGGAATTTCAAAGTGCGGTATTTCATCTTAATGCTTCTTATTCAAATTACTTTCACACTGACTTAGTTTCAGTGAGCAGCAACTTAGTTTATGTTGGAAGTGTACAATATATAAATGTAACAGATAACTTTTTTTTTATAGGCCTACATCCTCAGTAAGCAGCAAAGTTGGGGTAAACACTCCTCATACTGGAACTTACCATGTAGTACATAATGAAATTATAGAAGACAGTGTTAAGAGACTATTGAAGTCGAAGAAAAATATCGTCGGAGGTGAAATTATAGAACAATTTTCTGATGAAATTAATGTATTGGAGAAAATCAGAATATGTGAGCTATCTAGAGGTGACTATGGAGAAATGGAATCTGAGGTAGGCCCTAATGTTGTTTAATATATTTACAGACAGTAACTGTTTTCATTGTAGATACACAGAATACACCTCTCTTGTGTAATACAGTGAGGTAACTTAACACAACTATAACTTGTTAGATTAGCGTTTGGGAAAATCTGCATTTGATTCCTGGCTCCAGCCATCCTGATTCCGGTTTTCTGTGGTTTCCTGAAAACACTCAAGGAGAATTAATGTGGTAGTTTTCATAACAAAGACCAAGGCCAATTCATCTCCTAGACCTTGTTCTTGTTCAGAGTGTTAACCATTTATAATGACGTCACTGTCGAAAACATGTGAAATCCAGTGAAATAAATAAAGTAATGTTTTATGATTATTCCTGAAATTTATATGCCAGTAAAAGTAACATTTTGACTTTGTTCGCCTAGTTTGACGATTATGTTTATTTACTATTAACTGGAGGTACAAATATAAATAATTCAGTTGGTTACAAGATAGTTCTATTAAGCATAAAAAACTACAATTTACATTTACTCTTCTTTTTTGAATGCAGCCAATTCAACTTTTCATAAAATGATCCTTTTGTTTTAGATTGAAAATGTAACGAACACAGGTATTCTGAAGTCTTTGTAACATTGAAGAAAATCCTCGCTCATATCAATTAGCAATAAGTCACAGTAGTTGAAGTGCGGGAAGACCAGTGTTTTAATAAGTACCTGTAATGTATCATCCCGTATCGTCGGTAACGATCACTCACAATCCATCGTCAGTCCTCGCCCGCAACTTCCATGTCCGGTACACCAATGTCCGCGCCGCGAGATCCCGCCATAGACACAATTAATTGGCACAGTCATCTGTCGGCAGGACGCCAACACAACCTTAAGTCTAGCCAATACTCTACACCCCTCTCTACCAAAATAGTTCCCTATTACTAAACATAAAACAATGTACAAGGTTGATGTGTTTTACCATACAGTGTCCCACTACACAACATAGTCTTGCAACTTGCGAGGCCGGCGTGTTACCCTGGTGGATGTGCGAAGGCCCTTTGGCCTAGCCTGTGTAAGCTGCTGATGGTGACTTTCATGCTCCTCGAATCTTCTGAACGGACTTGAGGTGCCATCATAGATAGAAGCAGTCTCGTGCTGACTTTAATTTAATGGTGACTGCAGGCGATTGCTGGACCCCGCACTCCCGGGCACCGTCTGTTGCACCGGCTCTGCACGCTGAACTCTTGGGGAACTGCAGGTGTCCTCCTGAGCTATTTCATGTGGCTTGCTGGGTTGTGCCGCTAGATGACTCCCCTGGTGAGGAGCAAGACCGCCGGCAATCGCAACTGGGACCTGTTGAGGGTCTGGGGTCGAACAGCCAACATCTCTGCGCAAAAGTTGGTCGACATGGCGTCTGTGCTCGTGAGAAGTGCTGTCTCGGACTACGTAAATAAGATGTCCTTGCATCCTTGTGATCTTGCCGGGTACCCACTTAGCGTTGCCCCCGTAGCCCCGGAACCACACAGGATCGTCCACGTTGAACCGCCGAGCTGTGATTCTGTCTTGTGTCGACACGTAGGGTTTGTGCTCCTCCTTGACTTTAGGGGTGAATCTGAGCCAGTGCTGTCCTCAATGGTCGTCTCATCAGATTCTCGGCAGGTGTTTTCCGGGTCCCCGTGCTTGGTGTGGTACGCAGTGCGAACAACACCCTGGCCAACCTTGTTTGCCAGTTGCCACTTTCCATCTTTTTCAGCTTCGCTTTCACCATATACATCATGCGCTCCACCTGGCCATTGCTTGAGGGGTGGAAAGGGGTTGAGCGAAGGAGTCTAATTCCGTTCTGCCTCGCAAAAGTTAACATCTCTCGAGATGTGAAAGCTGCCCCATTGTCTGAAATAATGCATTCTGGCCCGCCATGCACGCTGAAGATGTCCCGGAGCTCTCGAACCACTACCGCTGATCCAAGACGGCACGACTCTCGCCCCCGGTCATTTTGAAAATTCATCTACAACTGAAAACTTTACCTTGGAAAGGCCCGAAGAAATCTATGTGGATTCTTTCCCAAGGCTGATGTTCTGGCTCCCAACAGGTACCCTGTGCCTTAGGTGGGTTGGCTCGGAGTTGCTGACACCGCTGGCATTGCCCCACGAACTCCTCAATCTCTTCGTCCATCTTTAGCCACCACATATAGCTGCGGGCGATCGCTTTAGACCTGACAACACCATCATGTGATGCATGCAGCATTTGCATCAATGCTTTCCGCAATGCTGCCAGTATGACCACACGGGTGCCCCAAAGAATGCATCCTCCATATAGTGACAATGCCTCTCTTCTAAACCAGTAAGGGCGAATTTCATCTGGCACCCCTCTATTTCTTGTTGGGTAACAAATTTCCATGAAACAGGTAATGTTGACAAGAAAAGTCACCAGGACGGCCACGAACTTCTGATGATAAGGTTGAACAGCTTAGGTTATCGTGTGTACGCAGCCCTAAAAAGTAAATTTCCCGCCGCAGTTTGGAGCTTGGCATTCCGAAGACTACCGTGCAAAATGTTTTATTCGCAAACGTTTGAGATTACATGCCTACAAAATTCAAATGAGACATGAAATTAAGCCAGAAGATCGGCCCAAACGTTTCGCATTCACTGCCTTCATGCTAAATGAAATGGACACTGATGGCACTTTTTCTAATCTGGTGCCTTACAGTGATGAAGCAACTTTTCACGATAATGGTCGTGTTGTTCGTCACGACTGCAGGATTCGGGGATTACAACAACATAATGCAATCAACGAGTACGTTCGTGACTCTCCTAAAGTTAATGTGTGGTGTGGTTTGATGCACGATCGAGTTGTAGGGCCTTTTGTGTTCGCCGAAAAAACTATCACCTGCAACATTTATTTAGACATGCTACAGCTATACGTATTCCCTCAGATTGAGGATATTGAACGACAAACTGGAAGTAACGTGATATTCCAGCAAGATGCGCACCCGCATTGGAGCCTTGCCGTGCGCAATGTCCTGAACACGCGGTTTCCAAATGGTTGGATGGGAAGGGGTGCCCCTATTCCTTGGCCACTTAGAAGTCCCGATCTGACTCCACTCGATTTCTTCTTTTGGGGCTATGTCAAGAACATTGTTTATGCCGAGAAGATATGAGATTTGCAGCATTTGTATCAACGAATCACCATGACCATCGAGACAGTGACGCCAACAATGCTCCAGAATACGTGGATGGAGATAGAATATCGCCTGGACATTTGCAGAGCTACAAATGGAGCACACGTAGAAACATTTTAATGTGACAAAAACTTTCATTCTTTCTTTTTCTTTTAAAGCAAGAATCAACCCAATTGATCAACACGTTTCGAAGTTATGATTTTTTAAAATTGTATCGTTCTTTTTCGATTACCCTGTACAAGGAAAACAATAATGGTCCTAGTACTAAGCCCTGAGGGACTCCAGCTTGGACTGTGGTATATTCAGATATTTCATTCCCAGCCTTAACACATTGATATTGATCGCTTAAGTAGGATTTGATCCAAGCTGAGAATTCTGAGAAAAATTTAAATGTTGAAGCAAATTCACCAAAAGTATTTCATGATTTACAGTGTTAAACACCTTTGTAAAGTCTAACAGTGTAAGCAGTGTTAAGTGACGTTGATCCATAGCAAGTCAGATATCATCAGTAACATTTAAAAGTGCTGTAGTTGTACTATGTTGTTTCCGGAAACCCTACTGAAATTCTGTTAACATATTACATTTGTTTATATGTGCATATATTTGTACATGGACATTGTTCTCTAATACCTCAGTGCTGGTAAAATACTGACCAGTCTAAAGACATTAAATTTCTCTGGGTGTAAATTTTTAGATAGCAGACTGACGACATCATGTTTCCAGACCGTAGGAAACACAGCATGTATTAATAAAAAATATGTTTGTTAATGTTCTAATAATGTGGCGTAATCTTTTGAATTAGTGTGGTGGGTATTTTGTCTACTCCTTCTGCTGTATATTATATGCGTTTAATTGCTTTATGAGAGTTTTCTGTGGTCGTTTCTACAAAATTAAATTTTATCACCATTGTTGATCATTTGAGTTAATGTTTTTAACTGTGCAACACGTAACGTCCTTGTTTGTACTATCAGAAAACCGCAAAAACTCAGTGTTCAGATCATTTACGTTAACTGCAGAAAGCTTGCTTCCTTACAGGATTTACGTACTCCAATTCTGTGAAGTTTTTTCCAAAGCTTCTTCGGCGGTTAAAGATCTTTCTCAAAACCTAACGTGTAGTTCATTTTGGCTTTTCTGATAGTTTGAGTACAAAGATTGCGCAAACGTTTGTATTCTTTAAAAGTACTTTTTGCCTTTTGTGAATTATTCAGGTGAGTTTCATCTATCTCTTCAATATTGCGGTAGGTTATTAGTTTCGGTTTAAATTTTGGTACTGGTAGTGAATAGCAAGCATAAACGAGATTGTGATGCAAGATTCCTGCACACCATATTGCCCATGTGTAATAACTTCCCACCTGGAAAACCTGTAATTATCAGGGAATTTGTGTTCACCTGGAAAACCTGTAATTATCAGGGAATTTGTGTTCGCCTGGAAATGTCAGGGAATTTTTGGTTCATCTGAGATATTTCAGGGAATTTTCTTGCCTTGTTCATTTGAGCTTCCGCAAAAGTCATAGGAAGGAATATAATGGAATTTCAAGAGCATTATAACATATTTATTAAAAAAATTATTATATAGGTGTGATCATACTCCATTATCAAGTTTGTAGTTATTTCTGATGAATGTTTTGTCAAGTTCACTGACAGAAAGACTTAAAATATTGATCTTTATTGGTAAATGTGTCGAATAAAATGCCAAAATGTTGTTTTCATACTTGCAAAAATCAGGGAAATTTTTGGTTTTCCGTCAGGAAAAAATCAGGGAATTTTCTTTGTTGCAACGAGTGGCCACCCTGATTCTGTTAGGATTTGATGTCCATATGTGATCAATCCATGTGTGTGCTGTAGCAGTATGATGATTCCCGTCTAATTTACACACACTGGTATATGAAGAAAATAAGTTGGTTAATTGAAAGGGCTTGCTTGAGCTCTTTAGCAAATCAACGTTGGTTAAAATCACCCACCACAATAATATGGTCATATTTTTGCCTGATCAAGCTTAATTCTGTTTCTAATGCTGAAAATTCTCCTACACTTACAGGTTTGTACATTACAGCAAGCAATATCTTGTTCTGTGAAATCTTTGCTTCTACTATAACATACTCAGGTTATACTGAATAATTACTAGAAGAATTTGAGATCAATTTGTATTTTATGTCGTCTCGTATGTACATACATACCACCTTTTGAAATACAATCATTTCTCACAATATAGTTATCTATCTATCTATCTACAAGTAATATAGTTATCTGTCTATCTGCAAGTCTTGAGGAAAGGCTCGGCTTTAACCACATTTCTGACTAGGATAGCATGCAAAGAGAGGAGAGATAGTATACTTTTGAATTCTGTGAAGTGGCTAGTCAAGGACTGCGCATTGATGTGCCCAAACTTAAGTGCACGAGGGTGTTTGGACAATATAATTCCTAATGGTACGGGATGTTCTGGTGATGTTGGGGGGTTTGAGGGAACTGGCAGGGGTGTACAATCCAGTGTATCAGGTGAAATAGCCCACAGCTGGCCAGCAAATACTGACATTGGACTTAACAGTACTAAGGTATCGTAATTAGGTATAGACATAAATCAATGAAAGAAACATGCACATGCAGTCAACAGTTCCAGTAACTGAAAATTCTTGTGAAGGCAGGTGGCTAGAAAATTGTAAGCACATTTACAGTGAAAAGTATTTGAAAATACTACTGACACCATGATTGTAACTAAAAATTAAATAGGCCAACTAAAACGATAAATAATAAATTTATGACACACTTGTTAAAGTAATACATAGTTTGTCAAATAATGCCAAATTAAAATTTTATAAGAAAAAACATTAATTCACGAGCAATGAATGCTAAGATTAATATACATAAATTGACTACCCTATATTAAGAATAACTATAACAGAAGTTAGTTTGGCCTGAATCCCAAAGAGAAGCAACTCATATTAAAACAAACTTAAAATCACTTCCGTTCTACAGCGCGTGTTACAAAAACAGTACTAACTGAACTAATTATGTGTACATTTTGTATAGGCAATTTGAATGTTTTGAATTGAAACATGTTTATAAAACTCTTATCCATAGATATAAGAAGCCTTCTAAATATTCATACCTATGCACCCACGGGCATGCGCGCTCACACATACATATATGCCAACACTAACCAAAGATACACAGATGTTTGTATAGTTTTAGTGACTATTGGGCTTCAAAATACTGAGGTTGTTAAGTAATGGGAACTTCACATTTATTTAAAGGTTTTCTTTTAATCGTCTGAATGAGCTGCCATGTAAATTTAATTTTTTTTGCCATTGTAGTGTTGTCATTGCTAATTAAATTTCTCAGTTAAAATATGAATATATTATTTAATAGGAAACCGCCACTTAATTTTATATTTAATTCTTGTTTATTTGAATAAGTGTGTTTTGGAAGAACAGGCCGACCTAAATTTTTGTACACTCACTATGTTTAACAAACTGTTTATCGAAATGGGAAAAGGATTTGCAAGAGTCACTTTTGAATTTGGTTTTGTCTATTGAACAAAAATCACATAGTGACAAAATTGACATTGAATTATTGGTGGAAAATTATGCTGGAGGTAATATTACTGAACTGACACCATGACGACTTCTTTTTATTAGGTAACATAAACTGTTCCACGGTAATCAAGCTTTAAAATTTTTGTGTTCTTTTGCAACTGACTAACTTTTTTTATCTTGATTTGAAGATGACCTTGCATCTTTTTCCAGTGGCAGTCATCTCGTCCTCTGCTAGCGATGCTAGAGCGACTATTGCACATTTAACTAATTAAGTAAAAATCAGTGATGGTTGATGCAGTCTCAAATTGTTTTGAATTATTGTTCAAACTTTTGAGAGCAACTTACATAAGTTTTTCTTTCTTTATTACAAGTATTTGTTTACCTATCCATTGTTTATTTCAGCTTATTTCCATAGTTTTGTGTTATTGTTAGTAGGAATGAATAAAGTCTTTTGTTTTTCGCCTACCACAGTTAATATTGTCTTTTAATGCTTGGGTAGGTAGTAAGATTGTAAGGTCTTTTGATGTTTTTTTGGTTAGATATTTCACAAAAACAATATGAATTATTTCAGAACGAGAGCCATATTTTTTAAGATGTAGCAAAGTTTAGGAGACCTGACAGATGTGATTACAGTATGTGAAAAGATAGCAACGAATTATCTTCGTCAGCTGCCTTCATTGAGAAAGCCGCATTACACACCAAAAACACAGACAATATTAATAGATAATACAATGAAGATGATTTAATAGCTACTGCTAATGTAACCTAAGTCATAATGCTGCACTCGCACCCATTGATACGGCAGCATTAGCCTATGAACCAGCTTATCATTGATTTCAAGGAACATGGGAACATACATATGTAGGGTAGGAGGGAGCCACACTGAAATGAACTCACATTTTGAGTGTCTTGAAGTGAGCAGCAAGGAAATAAAAACTTCCACTGCCATTTTGTGTTTTGACTGTGTAGAAGCTAGCAGCGAGGAAATAAAAGCTTCCAATGCCGAAATAAACTAATTTTTTGACTGCATAGAAGCTACAAAGACTTTTAGTGCAATTTAAGTCAGAACTCCCGAGGCAAGCCTAAAGATCAGTTGTCGTGCATGCACAGAAAGATGAAGTTGGTGATCGGCGGGGCTGCTAAGAATATTGAGCATCATGCCATACATGTCCGGCAGAAATGCAAGCGGAGCTTGAAAAAGGAAAAATTGTTATGCTGATGAAGCTGATTCTGTGACTATCTCTAGTCCAATGTTAGTTAGGGTTTGTGTTAAGGTATCACTTGGTCCAGACCAACCATAGACAAACTGGCCCAAAATGATCTCATGATCATCTGGGAACTATCTTACAGCTATGAATTAGGTCCAGTAACTTCAAGGCCTGTAAACTAATAGTGCTGTTAATTCACTTTATCACTTCACTCAATGGCTATGAGTAGCAAGAACTTTAAATGTAAAAGTAACCTGGTACTGTAGAGTTCAGTTTTCTCTATAAAGCAACCAACACGATAAATCACCAAAGGTTAGCCACGTTAAAATGGTGTAAGCAATAAGTTACTTCAGTTTCTGGATTTCAGAACACTTCACTCAGATTTTTTGAATGACTTAGGTATAAACTGTTATTTTTCTTTACCCAGGTTGGCCTTGTGACTTTTCATTCATTTCTGTTGGCAGAGATAATTAGTAAATTTACGAGTATTAAAAAATAAACTTTATCAAACCTCTGACTACGTGGATGTAAGTTCTCGATTATATTCAAACCGATTCGGGGCAAACTCTTGCATTTTTTTAAAAAAGGTTTTATGTGATATTTTTGTTGTGAGAATCAAAGAGAAGTAAAAATGGTGCTGTATTGAATGTTGTTTATTGTTCCAAATAAGTTTAAATGTTCTCACATGTTGAAAAATAATGCATAACTTATACTTTTAAGGAAAAAAGTATGCTCTTTTTTTCCAGTGGAATACAGTAATGGACCTATATTGTATCAATGGTGAAAGTAAAGTAAGTAGTGTGCAAGGTACATTGCGCACAATACATTGCACAATAAAACCAAGCAACTATATCTCAATTGATGCTAAATAAATATTAGCTGATTTTAAGGGAGTCATAGTATCAAAGCTAGGCAACGTTAAAGGAGGATAACAGTATTAATTACATACATTTTTCCAATCTGTTCACACACGTATTTTAAAAGGTCCTATAAAAAAATTGCTGTAAAATCTTTTACATTTCAAGTGCTGCTTACATTTAATTTAGTTAGTTTAATTAAATGCCCTCTTCTGACTTTGATTTACTGTCCTTACAGTTTGAAGTTGACTGCACCTCATTAAATTTTCGTCTGTACATGTTCCTGCTGTCTGAAGATGAATCACTGTTTGAATACCCTACCAGCACAGGGGATGGGACAAATTGTGTTACCGCTGGGAAGGTTTGGCATCTTCCGTCTGTGCATTTTGAAGGAATTTGGGAATCCCTAGTTATGGAACCAGGCGTAAAAACAAAGGTTGGTTGCACAGTGTTATTTTTGTTTTAGACATTTCATAAATTTTGGTTGGCAATCATTAAAATATTCTGAAGAGAATGTAGGTATATTTATTAGACATGAATGAATGGCTTATTCTTGGTGCTGTAATTGCCCGAGTAAATTATTTATTCTTTGTGTTATAATTGTCTGATTAAATTATTTATTCTTGGTTTTATTACAGTTTTCACATAAGTGAAAATATAAATCAAACAAGATTTTACAATATTAGCCTACCATTGTTTTACGTGCATGGAATATTTCCATTTCCTCCTTGCTGACACGTCTTTTTAAAATCTTTTTCAGCTGCTGAGTTACGTAGAGGCCATGTTAATGATGTCTGATGCTGGGGTAAACAGTAACATTGTGACATGTAATCGAGTGGTTTTACTGCATGGACCCCCTGGCACAGGCAAAACCTCTCTGTGCAAAGCTCTTAGTCACAAACTGGCCATCAGACTGGGATACAAGTATTCAAGTGGCATGTTTATTGAAATCAATGCCCACAATCTGTTCTCAAAATTCTTTTCAGAGGTTTGTATTAACTTCAGCTTAATTTTTCTGTAGTGTGTTTTAAGTATTCTGTAGCACCTTAAACCCTTTCAAGTTGAACATCTTCAGCAGCCAATTTGGACAAATTAAACAGAAGATGTTTTGAATGTTACATGCCAAACGCTGATGAATTCTACGAAATTTCTAACACTGAGGGTTGGTGAAATTCTATTTATTTTATTGCAACTAAAACTAATTTTTCCATGCTTGTGTAATGAATATAAACACTTTAAATAGTTGCAAAATGTGACACTGAAAATACCAAATTTTTTTACACACTTAGGGCCGATATTATAAACGTCTTTCGAATGACAAACAACTGCTATCCCCATAGAGAAAGCATTGGTGAGCAGTTGGTTGTCATTCGAAAGAGGTCTATAGATACGGCCCTTAGTTTACCTCGAAACTGCCAATAGGTGCACCACTTAGAAAATGTCTCCTTTAATATACTTACCTAACTAGTTTACTTAAAACAGGAAGCAAATGTGTTTGGATGTAGTGCAATTGTTAAATTTTTATGTTATATTTTTAAAATAATTCTATGCCCCATGTGGCAGTGGCCTTAATTTATATCATGTTTTTGAAACTTAAATGTGCAGAAATAGTAACTATAAATTATGTATACATAATGGCATTAGCCATTTCTGTTATGTTTTGTAAATTTTTAGTTCTTAATGTATGTCATATTTTGATGAAGTTCATAACTTGAGCATCCTATTCATTTGTGGATTGTTTACATGTGATCATAGTGCAATTTGTGTGACACTTGTCTGCACATTTGAAAACCATATTCTAGTTAAAACTATTTCTTGAATCAGTGACTAGTTTTAACTTTTAGTAAATGATAATTTAATGCTTACCAAAAGGTACACTACCTTGGTAGGTCATCAACGTTCACACTTCAATTTGAGAGTGAATGGATGGATTGCAAGTTTATTGAGGAGAGAACTGCGTACAACAAAAATATTTCATTGGTTAAGGCTCTGATTTTTCTGCAGATATCCATTAAAAATTGTTTGCTCTCCCTGGAAGATTTGTGGTACTTTCGTTTGGATATTTTGTCAACAGTTATATTTTAAATACTGGTGCTTGTTGAGAGCAATTTTGTTTTGATAGTCTTTTGTAATATTCTCAACATTGAAGTTAAAAATTCGGTTTTTTTGCTAAGAGTAATTAACTTAACCAAAATCAATTCAATTTAAATGCACTTTTGAGTTCTTTAAATGTACACGAGTTTCAATTTCTAGAAGTAATTTTAGGTACCATGGCAATTTGTATTATTAGGTTTCTATACTTCTGCATTTGTCATTGTACAGACTTTGTCCTTAGATCCAATCTGCAAATTCTGATATATTGGCTCACATTAGTTGCATGAGTAGACTTCAGCTCGCAGACCCCCCAGAAAAATTCCCTAACTCAAGGTTGTGTTCTGAAAGTGAATGGAATATTTGCAAATGTACCCAGCTGTCGTATTTAGCCAGTAATGGGCCTCTGCCACCCTTTTTGTTATCTTCACGTAGCACAAACATTGAAATATAGGTAGGATCCCTTTATATGAAGCATGACTACGGTATCTCCCAGCAGCATGTGCGAGGTAACGGACAATCCAATGGCTCATCTCCATTCCTCTCGAATTTTAGCAGTAATAGTCATATTGGCTATTGTGAGTAAGAAGCTTATGTTTATGTTACAGTTCATAAATAGTGTTCTTAGCCACATTAAAATAAAAATGTGTAATCAATTGTGGCTACACCTAGATGAAGCTTTTAGGATGTCAAATGCCACATTTTTTTTTCAAAGTCATGGGTATTTGTTATTTGTGCCAGGTGACTGGCTATACTGTCCTCGGCCCCCCTCCCCACTCTCTCTCCATTCCTTTCCAGTTCTTTAGCAACTTGCTAGATAACTGGACGTGTAACCGTAGAGGCCGGCACTGCTCACTCTTCAGTTGACTTTGTAGTACTGTAATTTAATAATCTGGGATCTACATTTATTCCTCATACATATCTGCTGCTTCTGGCATTGCATGGTAAATACTGGATATGACAGATAAATGCAGGCTGTAGCTGCCAGCTACTGTCCGCGCGCCAGCTTTGAATCGCTGGTGGGTATGTGTTTATCGTCTGTTAAGATATAAGTAACACGAGTCCGATAGCTTGTTGACGCACATACTAGCCATAGAAACTTCGTTGGTTAGAATGTGTTTTCTACTGTGTTACTGTAACGTACGTAATGTTTAGGTCGAAAAATACATACACGCCAGGGACTCGGAGCTGGCGCACGGACAGTAGATGTTTGATGTGCATACCCACGTGCTTTGGTAGCTTTGTGGAACTCCAGAACTTAATAATAATTTTCTACTAGACTCATTACAATTACTGTATTTGTTTATTAATATAGAGCATCCCAACCTTAGATTGCAGTACAGAGCTTATGGCGCGCGTTGTTGCCAGATCGCAGCCGCGTTACAAAGTTCAGGAGATATGCTTCTTCATAATTTTTAGTACTAAAATGTTACAGTTTACATTTTTGAATTGATGTAAAGTGGAACATGGCTAATTCGAACTTCTATATTTCAAACTCATGGCTAATTGGAAATTTTTCGTTGATACCTTGAAATTTATATAAAAGCAACGTAAAATATCATATATAATTCAAATTTTATTTGGATAGTTCAAAGTGTAATATGTACCCAGAAAGTCTAGTAAAACATGCTACTATACATTTCCATGAAGATAAAACACTGTTAACACCAATCAGCACTGCCAAAGTAAACTGCACATTGTACAGTATCGGTATGTAACCGGTAATCGCATCACGAAGCATGAGAGACCTGGCATTGTTGCAAGATGTGAAAACAGTGCACAGCGAGACACTTCTGCACAGCCGGCCGGATATCTGCGATCTTGAACGACCATTTCCAGGTACAGTATCGTACCAGCCGTCTTGATCCCGTTATTGTTAATTTTCTCTTCTGAACAACTGACCTTGTTTCCGCCTTGTCCGTCTGGTTACATCTTCGAATCATAGTGTACGTTAGTCCAGTTAAGAGATTTAGTTTTAGTTTTGCATATTGTACACCTCTAAGTACAGTTCGTTCGTAGTTATGTTGTTGTCTAAACCTGCACGTGCGACTTACAAGCCCTTAAATTTGTCTGAGAAAATTGCTGTGATTAAAGAAGTGGAAAAAGGACTAATGAAAAAAATCCGAAATCGCTAAGGACTTTGGAATTCTACCGAACACTTGATCAACTTTCCTGAAAAACAAAGAAAAAATTTTAAACAAAGCAAATTAAACTTGAAAAGACAGAAAAAGAAGATGAGGATCAGAAAATCCAGAAGTGGACGAATGTGTGATGTGCAAGCAGCTACTAAGTGGAAAACTGATGTATTAGAAATGATATATCAGGGACCCAAAAAAACATTTTTATGTAGATGAAACTAGACTTTTTCATATGTGCTCCTGACAAAACTATGCCTTTTAAGGGTGAAAGCTGCAGTGGCGGTAAACTCAGCAAGGATCGAGTGACACTTTAAGTAGGAGCAAGTACGGATGTTTCCGAAAAATTGCCATTATTGATTATCGAAATATCCACCAATCCTAGGTGTTCTAAAAATGTGAAATCTAAACCGGTGGAATATGAAGACAATATAAAGGCAGGGATGACATGTGAACTCTTCGAAAAATGGCTTGTAACGTTGGATAAGAAAATGAGTAAACAAAAACTGGAAGTTTTAATGTTTATTGACAACTGCATGGCCAACAAAAGCACTACACTTGAGAGTATGAAAGTAGTGTTTTCCCACCAAACATGACGTCGATTAACTAATGGATCAAAGTGTAATTAAGAATTTTAAGCACTTTTACAGGCGGCTTGTTGTTGAAACATTCTCACCGCAAATGATGACAAAAAGGTACCTCCTCCAGGTATCTCGAATGTGTAACCGTGCATGGGAAAATGTGAAAAGTGAAACAATTGCAAATTGTTTCAAGAAAGCAGAAAGGATTCGTATAGCAAAGAAGTGAAAATAAAATCCCAGAAAATAATGAAGAAGATAACAATGAAATCATGCAAGCTATGGAGACTTGGCGACGTCATCAGTATCATACGAAGAATATGTTACAATGGACGACGGCGTGGTTGTGTGCGGGAACAGACAGATGCTGAGATTGTGGCTGAAGTTGTGAGCAGCAGAGTAGCAGATCTTCGGATGAAGAAAATTAAACTTCTGAACTGCCAGTAAAAACTCTGCAGACTTCAGCAGAGACAATGGAGTACATCTACGAACTACGGAGGTCTTTAAGGCAAAACAAAACGTAAATTATACATTTTCTAAATCACTTAATATCCTTTAGGATTCAGTAGTGGCTGAAAGACTCAAACCGAAAAAACAGTCAAAAATTTCAAGCTTTTTACAAAAATGTAGATTGGAGTGTACAGTTTGTGTGTTATGTAGTACATACAGCCTTAATTATACATTAAATACAGTGCTATACATGTACAATCACTTTTAACCATGTAAATAGATACTATATTAATATACACATGTTTATTGCATATAATTTTTTATTGCATTTTCATTTCTGTACAAAATTTTCTTTAATTTGAATTTTTGGATAGTTCGAAATTATATAAAGGTCCCCTCAGCTTCGAATTAAACACGTTCCACTGTATTGTAATGTGTTTAGCATTACGTTTCAAAATATGCATCTAATCACATTTTTATATTACTTTAACATAAACTGTTCACATGTCGAACTGATATGAATTCATTAGATTAATAGTAATAGTTAATTTGTAAAGAAATAATTATCACATACTGTACCTTTTAAGCATTAAAGCTACTGCCAATTAAATGTGAGATTTCATCCATAGTAGTGTCTGTCCGAGACAGGAATGTGGTTGGGGTAATGTTAATGATTTTGTCTGAAGACTAGAGTGTGTTTGGGGTAACGTCGATGATTATGAAATCAATTATGGAAAACTAAATGTGTAGAAACTGGACAATATGTCTGTTTTGTCATTATTAATTTTTGCTGAAATTAACATTTGAAGTGGAAGAATTTTATAAATCGAAACAGTACGAACGTTTGGCCTTGATGTAAACGACCCCTAACTTACACTAATTTTGTGACGTTTTTTAATGCCAAAACGAGAGCAGATAAATTCCTATTCCAGTATTGTTTAAATTTGTTTTACTGAATTACAGTATATTGTTCTTTCAAGACAAAAACGTTAAACTGAAGAAGTTTACCTTACTGAATTTTCATCAATGAACTAATTATTCAAAACCAGGTAATTTTTGTCTTAGGGAAAAAGAAATAGAAGACTCAGTAAAAACCCTGCAAAAACTGGGTGACCAATTTTTATAACATTGTTATGTAATTTGTTTTAAGTACTTATAACAATAATAATAATAAATATTTAATAAACAAAAAATTAACTCTCAAACAAGGTACAGAAGTGATATAAATGGTCTCACATTTATTGAGGGAAATTTTGTCATTAATTTTCTGTTTCAACTTTGCAGGTTAGTTAAAAGGTAAATATCAAGAGTAACTACTCATGCGAAAATTAACAAAAAATCTGCAGAAATGTACTAATTATGATTTATTACGTTGAATAATAACAGTAATTAGTAGTTGTGGTAATAATTATGCTTACGTTCTACAAATTCGATAGTGGGGAGGGCTATGAAGATCAGGGAAATTGTGGGGTAAAAATACGTAAAAAGCATGATATTTGTTACATTAAATATTCTAATTACGATTGATTTTACATAAATATAGCAAGAAAAAACATACATGACTACTGGAAAAGCAGACTTTCTAAAGACGCGATAGTGGGGAGGGCTATGACGAACACGGAAATTGTAGGGTAAGTACACGTACAATAACCGTAATAAATAGCCGAAATGTACTATTTACAAAAAATTTCAGTTAAATTTAACTGATATAAATAGCTGCCTGCAATAAATACACGTGCATTACATTATATAGTGGTAAAGGGAGGTACACATCTTGGAAATCGTTTAAAAGTACGCAAAATATTACGAATAAGAATAAAAATAGTGATTTATACACAATATCACACACAGTTTAATCTCATTTTACCACCAATTTGAGACGCTAAAAGTAGTTACTGAAGTAAACTCGTATTTTTAGCATATTGCACAAATGCACTAGTACATACGCATTAAATTCACGTTGTATGCATGTTGAACAGATGTTACACGTCTTTAATGCCCATTATAAAACTTATTTAACGTGTTCAATTTGCAATAGAAGCCGGACACATTATATAACGTACACTGAACAACATACATTATTGTAGTAAAAGATTAGTACTTACTATACTCAGTTGCGGATACAAATTCTTCGCCACAAACAGTAAATTATGCAATGGTTCCTCTTCCGACGCAGTACCTTGGTCAATAAATCTCCACACACGTTGTATGCTAAACGTATTTGTTGCTGTGTCTCAATCAGCAAAATTTAACTAATACACACTATCCGCGAGAGTTGCATATTGTAAAACGTCCTTAAAACACACACTTCATATACCACTATTACGCCGCGAAGCATTCTTACTTGTAACGGTCATTTGTACCACAAACCGTCAAATTTTACCTGAATACGCACAGCTACTGCCACGAAAACACGTGTTATAAGCGTGACTGTTTTTCTACAACTGAATTTGGAGCCTAAAGAACAGTTGCGCAACGTATTAGCGCTAGTTTCAATTTATATAGCTAGGAACGCTAGTTCCACATAAACACGCATCGTGGCGATGACATAAAACAAGGGAGTTGGACTTAGAATTTGGACGAAAAACGGAAGTAAACTACAATTTTCATCACCGTAGAAACATTTTTTATTAAGAATCTTTACCTGTATAATCAATAGTTTAGTCCCTACGCTATGAGTAGCTACTCTTGATATTTACCAGTTAAAAGTACCATATTGCTGTTGTTTCTTCCTAAGAGCATAAATGGTTCGCTTGGAACAGCTGGTTAATGTGAATGCTTCCATAATTGTGTTAATAGTACGTATGTGTAAAATACTGGAATATTTTTTACACATTATTCCTCTTCCTTCATCGTAGTTTATCTACATTGTGTCTTTGGATGCCTACACCTCTGCCATTTTCACGTCTGCTTTGATACTGTTGAATCTTGCTTTCATGATCCAAAATTGATTTTGTCGATTCACTACCATCAATATCTCTGATAAAAAGACTTATAAAGGCCTTCAAAAATGGTGCAATTCTATTCGTAATTTTGCACATCGTTTATAAGTTTGGCGATATTATACAGAGATAGGGAATTTTGCAAAACTGTTGTGATTTTGTTTATTGCAAAAAACAGGCGTGTGCACTCAGTACATATATCTTAATTAAAATAGAAAGTTTTTATCTTTGTGTTTGTGTAAGGGACTGCACTAGTTATGCACAATTTTAATTTGTGTTAGACGTAACATTTTAAAATTATTTTTGTTCTTATGAGCATTAAAATATACGTAATTGACTGTAATTAAATGTTTTAAAATTTATGTTTGATTTTCAGAGTGGCAAGTCAGTCACACAAGTTTTCACAATTCTTGAAGAAAAGATTTCTACATATAATGATACATTTTTCTGTGTTCTTATGGATGAAATGGAGAGCTTTGCCCATGTTCGTCAGTCCAATTCAGGAGACCCATCTGATGCTATTCGAATAGTCAACGCAATTCTCAACCAGTTGGATAGTATGAAGAGGTAAGTATTTACTTCACCATTGAAGTTATCTTTGCAATTTGTTTAGTTAGATAGTGTTACATGTAGTGCACTGCTGTTTTACAGCAAAGAATCTAAGGTAGGGGGTTTGGTGTCTGGTATGGAGTTGATAATATATGATACAAAATTTTTGTTAGGATTTTAGCTTTACTGTTCACTTAACTCGGTCACATATCCAGTTGCCTAACGGTTATTTTGTGGTTAGACTGACAACCTATAGTTGTGTGAACCACCATCCTAGTAGTGCAAAATAATGCAAACCAATTGTGGTTAGTGTCATTCTCCATATTTTTGGTACACCAACTGCCACCTTTGTTTCCAAGTACATACTGTAGAACAGGTCTATCATTTAATAGGCATGTCCACATCCACTTTTCACTCCATGGCAGGACAGTCTCTTAGCCAGTTAGTTGGCACATTCACAGTCACAGATTAACCATTATTGGCTAATGTGGACTAGCTGTAGGGGTGTTATCTGCCTGTAGCACTGTGCTATTAAAAATATTGTGCTAGCCAAGAAAAGTTCAACTCATTGTTTTGAAATACGGATCTATATATGTCCGCGTTATTAAACTACCTGCAGTACTAATTTTAAGTTATAAATTAAAATAGCTCTTATTTTATTATAAGAATCTGCTATGTGAACTATTGACAGATGGTTTTGTGATCAACCTAAATGTGATTTTTCAAAAAGGTAAGTAGCTGCTAAGTATTCAAGAGGACTTGAATGAAGTTTGTAACACTTGTTTTGATGACAATTTTTCCTGCATAGAGTTTAGTTAATGTTGCTACCAGAAGTTGTAAACCTCTACTGTTCTTGTGGCTTGATATTGCAATAGAATATTTAAATATACGCACGCACATGGACACACCTACATGAGTGGACACCCTTATATGGGTGGCCACCTCTACACAGGGTGAGTGAGTGAAATATTTTGGTCAGCGCTTAGCATCGAGGTCTTTAGCACAGGTGAGGGGTGACAGGAGGTGAGTATGGAATGGAAGGGCGGGGGTAACTGGAGATCCCTGAGAAAACCCACCGACCAACGGCATCGTCTGGCACGATTCCCACCCCTACATAGGTGGACACCCCTATACAGGGTGAGTGAGTGAAATATTTTGGTCAGTGCTTAGCAGCGAGGTCTTTAACGCTGGTGAGGGGTAACAGGAGGCAAGTATGGAATGAAAGGGCAGGGGAAGCGGGAGAACCCGCCTACCAACGGCATCGTCCGGCACGATTCCCACCCCTGCGCTGGTGGACACACCTACATGGATGGACACACCTACGTGGGTGGACACCTATGCGGGTGTACACACCTACGCGGGTGGATACACACATGTACGTATGGACATGTATGTGCGGGATGACACTTGCGTATGCGTGGGCTGACTTGCGTGAGGTAGCAAGATTGTATGGTACTTTTCTCTTAATTAAATAAAATAGTGGTTTTTGTTACGTAATGCAGTAGTATTCTTGTGCTTTTGGGAATATCATTTGTTAAATTTAATTATTTAATTATTGTTTTCAGGAAGTTATATCATTATTCTTAGTGGTAAAATGTTCTGTAGTACCGGTATACAAATATATGATCTGTTTAATAATCTGTTAGGAAACTTGAAGGCGGTTTATACGAATTAGCACTAAAGACGGGCGAGGGGAAATTTTTTGACAAGCTGAGTTTTGTGTTTTTGCTTTAATTTTTAGGTATTCAAATGTTCTTCTGCTAGCCACATCAAACCTTACAGGCTCAATAGATCCAGCTTTTCTAGATCGTGCTGACATAAGCCAGTACATTGGTCTTCCACCTCAACAAGGAATTTATCAAATATATTTATCAGCACTGAAGGAACTGGAAAGGGTGAGTTACAGTGTGTTATTCAGTAGAACCTTACAGTAACGGCAGTTCTTGGAAATAATCTGTGAATTCCATAAGAGGAGAGGCTTTATCGCTATATTTATTTCAATTCACAGATGGATTGGCATTTGCATCCTCCTCTGGTTTCCAAATAAGAGGTAAACTTAATACTATACAGTGTTGCATTTAGTATATCCCAAGTGTATAATTTTTTGTATTGGAAATTCAAATGATGTAATACCCTGAAATAATACTAATTAATAATTAGTACTAAATTTCATCAGCTGTAATATCCCTTACATCTCCGTGATGCAATAATAAAATATTGAAGTTGTCTATAATATATAGGCAGTTCAATATTTGAGAATATAAGAACATTTTAGAAATTACAGCTAGCCACAGTAGACCACTTGCCATTTATGATGTGGTGACAGATTGCATTATCTACCCTATCCAGTTTCATTTTACTTAGGCCTAAGTTTATTATGAATCAGGTATGTACTGTGATAAAATCGGTAAGGTGCTCCCTTTAAAAATGATTTATGACATCAAAAGTGGATTAGATACTCTGTGCTAAAAATCCATACTTTTTCCAAATTTTAGGGAGTAATTTTTTACCTTTCCAAATTTTTCAACAAAGTTAGAATATTTTGGTCCATTTTTAAGAACTTCAAAAATGCTTTTTACAAATAGGCAAAAGTGATTAAGTGTATGTCTATGTATATGTCAAACAAGTAAAAACACATTACGTCTATAAACTCCTGCACACAAATGGCACACACTGTCAAATGTGAAACACAGTAATCTACTTTGGCATGGCAACGCTGGAAGACCAACTGGGAATCCTTATAAAATGTTTTTTATCTCACATAGTTTTTGCGTAATGGCTCGTTAAAGCCAAAATTTGCATGTTTCCGTTTTAAGGACAACACTAAAACTAACTCGCTTACCAAACTGAAAAAATTCACAGTTTTTTTTTTTTTTTTTTTTTTTTTTTTTTTTTTTTTTTTTTTTTTTTTTTTTTTTTTTTTTTTTTTTTTTTTTTTTTTTTTTTTTTTTTTTTATTACTGATTTTTTTCAAACATTTATTTTTAATTTAAGCATTTTTATTGAAATAAAAAAAATTTTATTGTTTTTTTTTATGTACATGGCTTTGTAGGCTACATCATCTTTATCCACTGTGTATTTTTTCAGTTTGGTATGTCAGTTGGTTTTAGTGTAGTCCTTAAAATGGAAACATGCAAATTTTTACGTTAACAAGCCATTACGCGATAACTATGATAGATAAAAAAAATTTCATGAGGGCCAATCTTGTCATATTTTGTGTCTAAAATAAGAATAAGAAATTTGGTACAAATAAAAAATATAAACATGGTGATGAAAATTGTTGTAGACCACACCCTTAAACAAAGTCTTCCAGCATGGATGGAGAAATCTTTTCTATTGTCTTCACATTTATTTGAAGTTGATAGGTTGGGAGGCTGTTAACATGTTGGATTTTGAGACCGTTGAAAACTAACAGTACCATCATCGGTTACTTTACTGGCTGAAGATCATGCTTAACAATAGCAAAAAGAAATAACAAAATATCTTACCAGTGAACATGGCCATCACATTAGACACGCAGAATTTCATGTAAATAATGCTCACGATTTGAATTGCGCACACTCTGGCAACAAATATGTAGAGAATCGTATCCATTACAACTTATTATGCAACATACCTACTTAAAACACTTGACTCATTCAGTGCTGTGATTGACTTAAATCGACTGGTGCATGGTTGGTATTAGGTGCTATGATTGATTTAATTTGGTGCTAAAATTGATGTTTTCCCGTTTCACTCAACTACTGTTCTATAGCTATCTGTCATCTGTTGGCAATCATTTCAACAATGTGCGTATAGTTTGCGGCCAAGATGGCTCAGTCAGTTACAAATATGTATCATTTTGATCTTTCATGTAATGTGATTGTTATTTTCAGGATAAAAAGTGACTGACTTGCATGTAAATTATACAAATATTATGTACTGTAGTGTGCCCAGAGGTGCCACCCTATAATTTTTTTTATTAGTATGTTTTGTTTGATGTTGCTATTTTAAGTCGAGGTTGCAACTCTCAACATACCAGGAGCAGAGTACAACTGGCCTTGGCATGTTTTTGTGCATAATTTCGATGACGTGTTTTTGTCACCCAGGCTAAGTGCTCAGCAAGAGCAGAGACAACACTATAAATTAAGATGATGTTCCTTTGTCTGATGTAATTCATAATTCACTGTCTTTAAAGAAAGATTTCAATGTGTATTTCCTATGTTCTAACAAGTTGTGTGTCTTGGTTGAAACGTAAGTATGTAAAGTGTACTAAATCCGGCATCCGGCATTGTTGCTTAAACTAATTAAGTATCGTGTCAGTGTGATTAATAACAGTGAGCCGTGAATCAATTTCACTACTGATAGCTTAACACAACTACTGTCAGGATGCAAGAGTAAAAGAATAGTAAGATGCATAATTATGTTTCCATGTAACGTTGTTTAAGTTATCGTATGTGTAACAAAAATCATAAGTCTAAGGGAGTACTAGTTCCACATAAGTATTCAATTTTGTACTAAACTAATAGTGTTTGGGCTCAATTGAATCAGCATGTGATTTTATGGAAATTATTTAAGTATCTTTTTTGTGTAAAATAGCTGTAAAGTCATTTATTTCAAATTTCCTGATTTGCACTCAAAAGATATTCATGTATGGGGTTAGTAGCCAGATAGGCTGGTGCCTCAGCAGAGGACAATGAGCAAAGGATGCTGGGTATTTTTCTGGGGAAGTGACATTGCACAAGAGTGTTGGAGACTACTAACTTTCCGGAGTAAGAAAGTGCCGAACATTTGTAGTTAAATTTTTGTTATTCATTGTAATTTTGTAACATGTCATTAAAAACGTGAGTCTAATTGCTAATTTTCTGGAACTTATAACAATCTGAGCATCATTAGTCTTGCACCCAAAATAAATAGTTGCCCTATTGAGAACATTCCCGGAATACGCCATTTTTTTATGAGAGTGCGAAGCTGTGAACCCCGTTTGGGCAGCGCCTCGGCTTCTTCTTCGATGAAACGTCGTGCTGCAGTAGTTGTGAAAATGAGCTGGCTTGCAAGGAATGGAGCTCGGGCAGGTTGTGGCACACGGCCATGTGAAAATTATTGATGTTAAGTTTAACAAGTCTTTACTTTCTGTTTACGGAATGTTCTCGGCATATGAACGTGCAGCTCACCAGTAATTGTTGATATAAATTTCAAGTTTGTGTCTCTGTCAAGAGACTGATGCAAATGATGAACGACAGAATGTATTTGAAGTGAAACTAGAGCACAATAAACTGAAGGTACCAGAAAAAACTGAGTACAGATTCCTTTTCAGTACGATGGCTCCCTTGCACGATACCAGAGTGTGTGAACCCCAGGATAAGAGTGTACCTTGCTAGCTGAGCCATAATATGTGACCCTGGTACTACCACAGTACATTATATTTATATGTACAGAATAAATTGCATTGCTATAGTACCCAGAGTAACATAAACAATGATGTTATATTTATTATATTTTTCGGAAATTTAAAATATTCATCCCTGTTAGACAAGGTTTGTAGGTGCCATGTGACTTTTATAGGGGTACAGAATTTTTTCCCCACTGAGTTTTATATTTCCCTTCATTACTTGTGTAAAAAAAAATTCCATTCGTTGACCAGCAAAATTGTTTTTGTTTTGTGAGTTTGTAATAGTTACACATTCAGTTTTGTAAAAAGAAGGTAGATATTACTGTAGGAAACATGTAGAGACGAAAGCGGGGTTACGACACAACAAATTGAGAATATAGAAAGTTATTACAATTTTTAGCAGCCGATTCGAACTCGGGAAATTACATTTCGGGCAATGAAAGTGAAACTGACCAAGTTTGCAATGTGTCTGCATCAAATTACAGAAGTGATGAAGAAAGTGCAGACAACAATGAATGGTTTCAAGTAAGTAAAGACAAACCAGTACATACATTTTAATTTTTTTTTAGCAATAATTAATTTGGTTTGACTATTGCTAATGGTCCTGAAAATTTCATATTAAATTCAGTGTTTATTCTTCTGCTTCTTCAGTTAATCCAAAATCAGTATTTGCACATATTGTTGAAGAAACAGATATTTATGCTGAGCAATTTTTTGTTAGCCAACTGAGGAAGTCTTGGAATAGTCTGCATGGCATAGCCAGCGGGGTGCGTCAAAACTTTGCCTGAAATATATGTACGTACTATGGCACTGAAAGAGTGGTCTCTTGTTTTCTTCTGTTTTTGTGAAAAATTTTTTAAGTTTAAATGAGAGCAGTTATCAAAAATCTGTTTGGCAGTTTTGTTTAAAATGGTTTTTTTCATGATGGCTAATTTATTTTCAAAACAAGGTATTATACGGCTTCAACAAAAATTTTTGTTAATTACATAATTAGCTAAAACCATACAATATAGGGCCTACTGCCTTGAAAAAGTCAGCCAACGTTGATAAGACGATTTCAAACAAAACTGACCAACAGATTTTTTATATCTGCTCTCGTTTAGGCACAAAAATTTTGTTAAAGTATAAAATAATTTAATTAAAATTGCAGAAATATTCTGAGATATGGATTGACACTAAGAATTATTAATTTACTACAATGAATGAATTGTGCTGCGGAAGCAGGCCGGTTGGTTGAGTCTGTTGGCCAGCTCGTGTAAGAGTGTTTATGCACCCTAGTAAGGTTAAACATTAACTTTATTATATTGATGGTACTAGTAATGTTACCCCTCACCTGGGTAATTAATCCCTACGTCACTACCTTCACTCACCTGTAAACAGGATAAAATGCTGTTAAAGTACATGTGTGTTCCTCCTAACAGAGCAATTTAATGGATAGCTTAGTTGAGGGTCTCTGGCACGCTTTACTACATGCAATGACGCAAACAGCACCAGGATACCAGGGCTGGCCTCTTGTGACAGCGCTGTGGGTGAGTTCCGATATGGATGTTGGTACCGCAGGATTGTTGCATCTTAGAAGGTCTGTGGAAACATTCACACTCACAGCCTTAATTGCCAGATACCTGTTTTTTTTTTTTTTTTTTTTTGCCAAGGCAGCAAGCAAAATGAAATATGTATAGTTAAAAAAAATGTACTTGCAATCTACGTTGTTACTTGCATTATAGATGGTTGATGATAAAGTGGTCATTTCTGAGAGCCTTGCTTAGTTTGTAATTTGTCAGCCAGTTTGTTTTTGTCCAGGATTTGACTGTTTAAACATTGCCAGGTGATTTTATTTATGTGGACCTTTACATTGTTTACTGAGCATGGTGAAGCAGTGGTAAAACACTCTCCTCTCATTTGTGTTTTCCAGAGTTTCCCACAATCACTTCAGGCGGATGCTGGGATGGTTCCCTTAACAGGCCCTGGCCAATTACTCCTTCCTTTACCACTGTATACCTCAATTAAGGCCATGTGCTGTTTGATGGTACATAAAACCAAATAAGTAAATTTACAGTACATTGATCATAAATCTGTTCTGTATATATAAAAGGGTTTACTGACTGATAGCCCAAGTTACTGGACCTAGTAATGTGAAATATTTGTTGTAGGTTCTCTTTAGGATGTATGCAAGTACTAAGAGTGGATTTTTCAAAATTTAACTCCTAATGGGGAAGGAGGGAAATGTTTTTCTGATGTATCGTTGATACAACTCATACCTTACAGGCTATTGTTAATTAAATGAGACACTCATATAAATATATTAAGTAGTTTGAGGATTTTTCAAAATTTGGTCCATAAGGGATGAAAAGATGTGAAATGTGTTTTAGATTAAGCCTTATATTTTATCAAATTCTTTGCGATATAAATACAGTAGTTGCTTTTTGCTTCAAAATTATACCTAGTTATGTAAATACTCTTATAGTTATTTAGAGAATTTTTGAAAAAGAGGCTGTGTGTTTTTATGAAACATAATTATAGCTCGAAACTAATAATTGATTGTTGTGAATCCCACTTCAGTTGAATACCCATATAAATGTTTTGAGATGCAGTTTAAAGATTTTTTGAAATTTGATTCCTTTGGGACGAAAAGACATGAAATGTGTTTTTCATTATAACTTTCAGTAGCGGTTGGCATATAAGTGCACAGGTGCACGTGCACACCCAGTTCTCTATGAAGCATTTTTGTAAAATATTAAAAATATTCTTGTGTATTTTGTAGTGCCAGTATAGTTTAAGATGTTCATCTAACCGATCACAAATGCACAGAGTTTTTATGCTGTAAAGCTGCGATGTTGCAACGCTGTACTGTGCTCTCCTCTCAGTCTCCCTGCTCGGCCTTTCTGCGCATGTGCATGACAAAATGACATTGCGTCGTATGGAGTTTAAACATTGAAGAGGAGCACAGGTCGGACTGTGCTCATGGCATGCCTGTTGATCGTGGAAATGGTTACTTCTTTGATCTTTCATCTCTTGGTAGCAGCACCTACTGGCGCAGCTAGTGTTACATCCCCGCAACTATAAAACACCTCGCTAGATGCAAGCAGTTACGCGTTAAACAATACCAGGCCAAACGAACATTCTGAGCAAAAATGTGGCACGAGCCTTGAGAAAACTAGCGAGAAAATGCTGTGGTTTTGAATGTAAAGCAAATGTCAATGATACAGAATGCAGGTAATGAATGTATATTTGCACAGTGTTTTTACATATTGAATCAAAGATATGAAATATTACTCAATAACCTTACTAGAAAATAATATTTTTAACGTCGGACGTTGCGAATAATGGAAAACGATAACTTCACAATTAAATTTGAACTAGGTAGAAAATTATACGTACTTAATGCTTATTTAAGAGCCATATTGAAATTTGCCTGAAAATTAAATAAAGGGAAATTAAACAACTTTCAGTGCTAGCAACGAAATTTTAACCTACATTTTTAATCATGATAAGTTTAATAAAGCAACATGAAATTTAGTGCGTAGGAACAATTTGTAACTGTTTTAAATTAAAAATTGTCTTTTTTAATTATTTTTCAAGACAATGTGTGTGAACACCCATTATATGACTTCACCGGCCGCTACGGATTACTGTGAACAAGTTAAGATATTAAAGTGCTCTTTGCTTTAGGATAATTCTTATGTAAATATTAAAAAAAATTATTACAATTGTTACGAATTTGATGCCAAAGGGTTAAAAACAGCTGAAAACTCTTCTATTCATAGTTAATATTTATATCTCATCTTTTGAACTTAAAGATAGTCATGTGATTTTCGCTCAATAATAATAATGTATACTTGATTAATTGAAAAGTAATTTACTGATTTTTTTGTAATTCAATGCCAAAGAGGGTGAAAAGTGGTGTCAATGAATCAGTTCTAGGTCTCGACTCCAACTGTGTATGTTCATGATTTTCACTTCAAACGAGACACCCATAATATAGTAGAAAATGTGATTAAAGGGTTTTTAAAAATGAGACCTTTTAAGGGATAAAAATTTGTTTCAAATAAATTTTACATACCTGTAAAACCCATTAAGCTATAGAGTTGCTTTTCTCTTCAGAATGATGATTGCGTAAATATCTGTAAAGAATTTTGCTATTTTCCTAATTTTGAACTTTCGGAGCTTTGAAGGGGTGAATTGTGGTTTTAAATGACTCGTCAATTTAACTTTGACCTAATAAGTTGTCATGATTTTCAATTTTATTGTATACTTGTGCAAATGTCTAAAATGGGTTTTTGAATATTTTTAGAACCTTGACTGAATGCAGAGGCATTTGTTTTTGATTTGTGCATGATTTATCTTACCAGTCGAGATATTAAGGTTGTGATTTCTTTAGTATGATTACGTAAATTCCAGACAATTTTTTATAAATCTTCTACTGGACAAAGTAAATAATTTTATAAAAGATTCAGGGTAGACCTTCCCAAAAGAAAGTACAACCTTCGAGAAATAATTTATATGGGGTGACATTTTGAAATTCTATTGATACATAATATGGTACAATCTCTTTATTCATTGGTTTCAGTGATTTTTAGGAATTATAATACTGACATAATGTGATATGCTGCTTACATAACAAGTATAGCCACAGACAGGCAGCTGTTTATTTAATTACAGTTACTTATTAAATAATAATATCTGTCCGTATTTGAAACTGTTTCATTATAAAAAAAATTAAAATCTAGCAACTCCATGGAAAGTACTGTTCGCAACAATAAAATATCACTAACTTTCAAGGAAAAAAAAATTGTAAACTGCACAGAACGACTGGTATCTTTAGTAACCTTGAAGTTTCAGTCTCAGTGGTGTTTTGTCATACAATGTACTGAGCATGATAACTCGATATTTTGAAACAAAGTGCAAAGTAGCACGCAGATATGTGGGAAGATCAGAAAAGAGTGCATGCTGTATGTATCACTTTCTACCATTGTGCCAACTTTGAGAAGTTGGTAGAAACCTAAATTTGTTATTTTATAACATCTACAAAATGTATAGAACACAAAATTATTTATTTAATGTATTTATTATTAAAGGTGATTTTATTTTAAAAAAAATGTTAGAATAAATTTGGTAATTCACTGCCAACTGCACTTGAAGTAAGGCAACTATTGTTAATCTTGAACTGTATACGTACCAGGCAGTAGTTTATTTTATAGAAAAGTTTTATTTCAAAAATGTTCAGTTTATGTGCAACAACCTATTTCTATTTTCAACGTGGATAATTTCACTTTGAGCAGTTGAATTGCGGACACCTGCCAGGTCAGTGTCAGTGTCAAGTCATGTGTAGACAAATCATACTGACAGTCTGAGTAACAGTTAAGCACAGAATGGGATAAAGATGATCGTATTGCATTTAATTGCAGCCACATCAATGAGGCAATGTGTCTGATATTCTGTAGATTGGTTTGTAAGAGCAGGTAGACAGGCCACAGTGCAGCGGATCACTTGACAATTCAGTGCTGGACTTTGACAACCTTTAAGCAGTCAAACGTCCCGGAACAGTGTCTATGCTTTTAAAATAGAGAAGCTACAGTTCAACTAAGGTACCTCTGAACGCCACACATTACGTGTTTGTGTGTGTGGGAATGTTGCCATTGCATTCTTGATGCGTGGAAATACGTTTCCTGGACTGAGAAGTTAAGGTTCACTGTGAGAAATGCAGGTGACCATGTGCAGTTCGGGTTGGTGGATGTGGTTGAAATGAGTCCCATGGTATGTGCACCATCATTCCTTATTTGTGTCGGATAATGTACACCCAGGTAACTTACATGCCTGTAGTACACTGCACGAGATCTGTCTATACAGTAGTTCAAAACACTCTTTCGCCATTTCTGAATTGTGTATTTGGTCAATGGACGTGAGATTTTTTGCCTGACCGAGATAAATATGGACTCAATCCATTTTTAACACCCTGGGATACTGTTGAGATTAGACCTGATACAGTGAATCTTGATTTCAAGAAATCTCTGCGCATTGTGGAAGGTTACATAATTATCTCGGATCAGTTATTGCTCCAGAACACTTCTGGTACAGTGCTGCAATATCACCACCATCTGCTTAAAGGATAATACTACAAGGCAGGTATCTTTAATTCAACTGCTCAGAAGTGTGTAATGTGTTTCGCAAACCTCCCATCATTGATTGTGTTACAAAGGACATTTATGGTGAACTATTTATTTTGCAGACTGGTCTGATTTCAAGTATGGGAGATGCATGTCCCTGTCCAGTAACTCAGTTGTCAGAACTTGAAAACCACTCTTCTCCATGCATTGACAGTACTGAGTGTTTGTTAAAAATTTCAAGGTAAGTTGTTCTGTGCCTGCAATATTAAAGTAAGTTTATTTTTATTCCAGCATTGTTAATTATGGTTGGTATTAAATAAGTTTTTTTTTTCTACCTTCTACTTGCTGTTAGGTTTTGTGGTAACTAATAAAGTGAAGTTTTAGGTAACAGCACCTGCACAGGTTTTTCGTGTGACAGTAAAAAAAAAAGTGCACGTTGCCTATTGACAGCTAGGATGTTGTAGCTTTGTGTTCCATGCCTGATAACTACTGTATTTCCTGTATCGCTGAGAAAAATTGGAATTAAATTGTATATTATGTTTATAATGCCAATGCCTAAAAGACATACAATATGCCTGTCTGATACATGAAAACTGTGTGGAAGGGAAGTTGGCGCAATAACAGATCGCTTTCAAGCATCATTCTCAGAGTGCCATGGGACCCATTTAAATTTTATGTTTCCTGATTTTCACTTATTGTCTTCACAAGGTTCATATTTCACTACTCTTAGCAGGCTTCCGCTACAGATAATAACGCTGCTCATGTTACACAACCTCATTCCTTCACGCCTCAACAGAGCCTCTATCTAATAATTTACAGTAAATATTTTGAGATACAGTTTACCGATATGTAATACAGATGTTAACCTTCTCAAAAATTACATACCAATAAAAGTAAAAGGAATTTCATCTGATTGGTGGATTGCCTAAAGGACCTCAATAAACTTCCAAATAACAAAACATTTATGTTCTTGAGGCTTAGCTACTGTTTACATATAAATTCAAACATTCAGAAAGAAGTTTTATTCATGTATACTATCCAGCAATGGACAAAGAAGCCTGCTTCATAATTATTACTTAGAAAAAGTAATAATTGTAAGGAACTAAAAACAAAAATAAATAAATTTACTGTGTGTGTCCATGTATATATGTATATGTGTGTGTGTATGTATATATATAGGCTATATATTCACCATTCATGTGATGCTGTAGGCTGTATCTGCCACGTGCCACCGTATAGAAATTGAAAAAAAACTCAGGTGGTGTTAAGTTTTTGTGCAAACAATGTGTATGTCTAATTTAACACGTTATTTGCACAATTGTTCAGAATTTCCAGTGTGGTTGACAAGGAAGAGCATGATGCAAGACAGTCTACAGAAAAACCTGTGTAGCTGACCATATGAGAGTAACTACGAAGGCTCTAAAAGTGAATAAATAGCAAATGGTGTTTAATGTTTGCAAGTCTGATATGTTAAAGTTGAATGCGCTTAAGTGAAAAATAGTGTGTGCATTTAACATTTGCAGTACTGTTTTTGTGCACTAACAAAATGTGTGTCGGTCTGCTGGCCTGTCTGTCGAGAGAGAGAGTATGTGTAGCAGTCCAGGTATTTTACAATAAAAATTGGCCTAAGTAAAACAGATTTTTTTCGACATTCTCAACTGCCTAATGAACATTCTATTAATAGTACCCATAAATCTGAGTTGAGCTAACTCTGCCATCTCGTAAAATTGGCGCTCAAACAGGTGTTATGTGAACATCTTGTTACCACTTGTTTTAAGATCAAAGTATGTCTGATAAAAATTAGTCTGTGCAGAATTATCAGTGTAAATGGCCTCTTGTGTTTTTTTTGTAAGACTCATAGTTTAGGCGCTACATAGCAGAATATGTTCGGCAGTAATAGCTTCATGGACTTATATCTTGAAACAAACATGTTTATTAACAAATAAATTGAGTTTTGAGTTTTAGGTATTTGTTAGTTTGCAATTAAATTATGGACGCCTTTATTCGTCTCTTATCCCCCTTCCCGCCCCACCTGCATATTGTAATTCCCATGTACATTCAGTGTTTATAAATTGTGATCTGAATAATTGTGTGTTCAAACATGGACATTTATCTGGAGGTGTGTTGCAAGTACGAAAGTTTTACATAGAGGGAACTGAATTTAGCCAATTCATAAATTTATCTGCATCTGACTTTTTCTGTAAATTGTTAGTTATTAAATTATTTTTCACTGTCAGACAAGTTTGGGGCAGATTTGGCAGCTGAACGAACTCTCATGAGGTTGATAAAAAGTGGAAGTGGTCTTACTCGGGTCGCAGTATGAAAATGTGTATAGCAGGCAAGTTAATATTAAAAATGTAAAAAACCTCTAAAATGTGCTCTGCTATAGAGGAATATGTTTTTGTCTTTTTACACAAATCAACAACACACTGAGTTGAGAACTTCACACATTTCAAGATATAACAACGACACATACAAAGTTTTAGACTGGTTTGAGGCAAACCCACCCTTCCAAAAGCTGATAACATCCTGTCCATCACTACAGAAATGATGGTAATGGCACTGTGAACTGTTACACTGATTTTACTGTCGATGTAACGTCAGTGAAAGAAATAATTGATTGCAACTTCCATGATGTTAAAATCAAGAGAAGAAACAAGAGTCGAGACATCAGCTGATATAATCTTTTCTGCCTGAGAGCATGAATCCAATGCCTTTATTTAGAAAACGAGCTGTATGAGGTGGAGGGAGGATTTCTTCAGCATCGTGTATATTGGCCTTCACAAAGTACATATCATCAAAATTTTGTAGCTTACCTTGCTTATGTGAGAAAACATTACAGCCAAAAGATTATGATTGAATTTCATGGTTGTGGTGACACTGTGGACTGTACAAAACAAGCTGAGCATAACAGATGATGTACAACACCAAAATGCACAGAAATTGTATTTGAAGAAAATGTGACTGCAATTGTGGGGTGGGATGCATTTCTAACAAACAGTGAAAATAAGCATCACTTTATTTTCATGATTTCCAGTACATTTCAAAGCTCATATTGATGTTTGTACAAACACCTAAGGGTGTTGTTCATTTAATGATCATTCAGACAGCACAGAACATTAGTCAAGAGAAAGATACTAAAGATTTTATAATGGGTGGTAATAAATATAGATCTATCAGTTTTAATGCTACCTCACACTCCAGTAGACATCAATATTACATTTGTAAAACCTGGCAAAAAAAGTAATGAGACTTTTACTGTTAAACAAAATCTTTGCAAATATTTTCTCCAGATGTAAAAGATTTTGTTTTACTTCTACATGCATTTTCTGGCTGTGATACTATATCCACATTTGTTCACAAAAATAAAGTATCATCTTTCGAATTATGTACTTATGAAGAGTAAAAAACTGCAATAAATTGCATCAATATTCATGAATATAAAGGCATCAAGAGAAAAAATTTGGCAGACTAGGCACTAGTTAACACTTGCACTATAGGTATAAAGCACCTGAATCATTAAATTGTTGCAGATATAAGTCCTTCAAAAATGCTCTTGTTTATAATAATGAGGAGGTAATGTTAGCCAGTATTTTTCCAACCAATACTACTTCTGTTTCTGATGGTATAGATGATAGAAGGCAGGACTGAAATGTTCAAACATCTGCATGTTTTGCTATGTAATTTCATGTACAAACACTTTACTGTTGGAATTGGAAGATGAAATAGACTAACCTTAAGAAACTGAATACCCACCCAAAGAAACTTCTAATGATAATGATGGCTGAGATACATTTGCTGTATGCTACTCTTCACAGTGAAGTGAAGTAGGCCTAACGGGGATGCCACATCAAAAAATGTGCCAATATTCTATCTCAAGGGTGGTGTGAAAATTAGTAAAATAATTATTAATTGGCTGGAGAAAGTTTAAATCATTTTCATTTGTGACCGTGATTCTTCAGCTAACTAAACGTGCTATTGTCATTACAGTTAAAAGGGTTGAGGGGTACAAGCTAATGTCTTGAAAGCCAACAAGGACTAAATGAAGGTAAAACTAAAGGTGAGCAGAAATAAATTCTACAAAACTGCATATAAATTTGTATTAATTAGAAAGTAAAATAGTGTGCCAGGATGTACATTTTCCTTTGAGACTATTAGTATGAATGTGTTTTACACTGTAACACCAAAACCATCCATGAAATGCAAAATATAATAGGCACAAGTTTTGTAGATAACTGTATATTAATTATTTTTTGTTAGACAGGTTTTCCTTTAAATCCAACTGGTAATGAGATAATTAACAGAAAACTAATTTTGGGTGCCATTGTTTCAATATTGCTGCAATATTGCTGCATTAGCTCATGTCAAATCATTGGAACTTAACAAAAAAAGCTTGAACTTACTCCAGTTTCATGTTAATTGAAACTGGCATCTTAATTTAGAAGAACTTTCTGAAATATATTTTTGGTTGGCCAAAATATGAATAGTTTTAAATTAATAAAACTTGTATGAAAAATGTTTGCAGAAATTGTTGCAAATAGATATGAAGCTAAAAATATCAACATTTCATCATATAATAGTTGTCTGTAAGCATTGAAAGTGGGCTGTGGTAATCGAGGGGTCAGACAGCTTGCCTTCCACCTAGGCAATCCGGGTTCGATTCCCGGCAGGGCTGGTCCCGGGATTTTCGCATGTGGGAACCGTGCTGGATGATGCTACTAGTCGGTGGATTTTCTCTGGGAGATCCCATTTCCATGCCCATTCATTCCAGTGCTGCTCCAAGCGTCATGTCACCCCTCACTGGCTCTAAAGACCTTGATGTTAGGTGCTGGCCAAAATCTCTTCTCTTCCAAGCAATGAAACCCTTGTTCAGATATTTCAAATTCACTATGGCTGTCAGTAAGCATAGGTTAATAAACCAGACAGTTAATTTTAGATCAATGCCTGGAGAAAATAGCAAAATAAAGTTGTTCTGGGATGGTTTCGTAAGTTTTAGACTACTGATTTTGCTGTTTGAGGAATGTGAGCACTTGTAATGACAGGCTTGTTTAGAATAATAATAAAAATATATATTGTAGCCTCAGACATTAACTTTCTAGTATTGTAAAATCTGTATATGTACTGCATTTAGTACCTACTTGGCTGTGTTTATACTGTGTTAGAAGAATTTTAATTGGCTGAAACAAAAATAAATGGCGAAGGCTCAGAAATTTTTACTCTACTGTGTGCTGGATATTTTCTAGTTATTACGTATGGACTATAGAAATAGACTGGATTCAGTATTGTGCTGATGCTTACCACATGCAGGTTTTTCACAATCTGCTGTTGCCTCTCTTTTTTTTGTGTAGTGTTATTTTTTCTTCTGCTCACAATCACCTTTATTGTATCTACTGATACATCAGAATTGTATTAGGGCGTACATGTTTTATCACCTAATTTTAAATTGCACTGTTACGCAATTGTTTAAGATGTGTATAGCTTTGCTAGCAAATTTTATATAACTTAGTCATCATTGTCCTTAGAATAGTTTATTGTGGTCAGATGCATGTGATTTTCGGTTACAAGTGGTCAATTTAATTTTCAGGCACAGCACAGGACTAAGCGGCAGGACTTTGAGGAAGATTCCACTTGTGGCGTTTTCTATACTACGTGCCAAGAAAGGTGTCAAGCTTGTGGATTTCCTTAATGCTATGGAACTGGCAGTTTCTGCTCATCACGATAACATGAAGAAATGAAACACTATTGTGGAAGCATTGTGCAACTAAATGGAGTACAATGTAGGAAATCTGAAAACAGATTTGAGGAGTTAATGCATTACTAGAGTGAGTTTCTATACTCAGACTTTTAATTTGATTATTGTTGGTGCTGTTACAGAAAAAAAAGACCTCTTTTGAAAGTGTTTTCGAGCAATCAGTTTCTTGTTTTTTGCATCAAATTTGATTCAGAGTCTTTGGAAAGGAACAAACACTGCCAGTCAGTCAAGTTTTGTAATATTATACTAATTTACTATCAATTATCCAATACTGTTGTGTACTATATGTGAAATTTATAATTATGTTAGTTTTACTATTTTAATTTTAACTGTTAGATTGCTAGCATATAAAACTGTAAAATTGTAACTTATAAACTGTGTGGTTTTAAGAAAAACATTTCAAGTTGAGAGGTTTCCCAACATGAGAGTATACAGGATGTCCAGAAACAAACGTCTAATAAGCACACCATGTGAATCCTTGGATAAAATAAAGATGGAAATATTAGTTGCAAATGTTGTACGATGACATTTTATGTGCACAATGTGGCAACATAGCACTGTATTTAGTCCCCTCTAGCACTCCACAGATATCTTACTTGGCCTACTATTTTTACTACTACTGTTCTCACTTGCATATTATGCGTCCAGGTCACGACCGTAGAAGAACAGGTCTGGACACTCGCCTGGAAACTTGACCCCCTTGTTGTTTGGCTGTAGTTCACCAAGTTACCGAGAATATTGTGTTTTAATGGCGCTTCAGTTAGGGCGGTCGGACTCGAACTCCGCCCACTTCCTTTCAATGTATTAAAAACATATTTTTTATCAGTTTACTAAATACTTCCTTCGCTCAGAAATTTAAGAAAAGGCTCCAGCAATCTTTATTTACTTTATAAATTTAACATTGGAAAAAAGGGGGCGGAGTTTGGGTCCGACCGCCCTAACTGAAGCGCCAATAAAACACAATATTCTTGGTAACTTGACGAACTACAACCAAACAACAAGGGGGTCAAGCAAAATACATTGGTAGATGGACGAATGTCCAGACCTGTTCTCCTACGACCGTGGCCCAGGTTAAAATCCTGAGCAGTCCAAACATGATTCTACGTTTACCCTAGTTGACGTAACATACATGAAATAATATCTAGTTGTGGAGCAAAAGTGGGGAATCTTCATGCAGTGTTGCCACATTGTGCATGTAAAATGTTGTACAACATTTTGCCGCTAACTTTTTTGTCTTCATTTTAGCCTAGGATTTGCATGGTGTGCTTATTTATTAGGCTTTTGTTTCTGGATATGCAGTATACAAACTTACCTGGAAAAATAAAACATCTTTATGTAGGTAACCTAGTGGCCCTTTTACATGTGATACCTAGGATCCTAGTCTGTTTAATTTGTTTAGTTAGTAGAGGATAATTTTTATAATCAGCTATGAAACAAATTATTGTACTAAACTGATTTTAAGAGTCTGAAATATTTATAAAAAGTTTGATATTGTAGGCTGACATAATAGCACTTAATTTTTTCAAGAATAAACAAATGTGTATAATTGTATTACTAAATAAATAAATTATATTTTGCTTTTAAAGTTTGTGGAAATAATTGTACAAAATAATGGAAACAACAAATAATGAAAATACTTCAGGATAAGTGGGTGAAGGTATACTTCTCATTAAGTTACTTGAAATTTAAGAAGGTTGAGTTGCATGTGGCTATGAACGGATAATTACCGTACATATACTATTTCTGCTGGAACATTCCTTAAAAAAAGAGTACTTTCTGATGTTGGAGGGTGTACCAGTTATTGAATTTATTTCTAAAATAGAACAAGGCTGTTTAAAATAAGACTTTACTTGGAGGATAATTTATTTTGCCTGGATGTTATTGCATACATAGTTTCAGTTAAGACTTACCAGGTAACTGTTGGAGCTACTGATGAATTTAAATACAGTATTCACACAAAATTTTCTTTATGAGGAATGTGAGACCTATTGTAACTAGCATGGCATCATTGTATTAAACATAGTCTTTATGACTTAACGCAGTGTATTTGCTTGGTTGCAATTTTGTATTGAAGTGTATTTCTCAGGTTGATAGCTTTGTCATTTGGTGTAAAAGGCCTTACTGCATTGATTGGGACTAGTACGTTCTGACAATTGGTGTCTAGTCATTGTTAATGAGACATCTGATGGAAAGTGTGCTGTGGTGTCAGTTGTGTTGTTGTCTGTGTTGGTAGGAGTGTAAAGTTTTTTTAATGAATTTATGTCTGTTTAAAAATAAATTATTTATGGATTGTTCCAGACATTTTCAGAAGGTTTTTATAAAATTTATTTACTCAGTGCTGAAGGGAAAAAAAGTATTTTACTGTAAGGCCTGGAATTTTTCACCATCATGAATTCTGCGAAAATTCTAGCGAATTTCACATGAAAATGTGAAAAGTAACTACACTCGCAAAAATTCTGAATACCACAAATACACTCGCGAAAACCACAACGTTTATATTACAGCATGAACATAATCCCGAAAAGTGTAATCCTTTGCATTGCACAAATACTGAAAAACGTTAAGCTTCCTTACAACATGACCCTTGTGCCTATTTAACGTTGTGTTTATTGCTGGTCAGCATAAAACAACATGGCTGGCAGGATTGTGCCTTGTGAAACAAAAAGTGTTAACAAACTTCTTTGTAAACATGACTGGTGGCGGTAACACTTGAAACTTGAAAGTATATTTTTCAAAATGGATACCTAGCATACACAGGAGTATGATGAATAGCACTGAAATTTCTCAGATTTTTTTTAAAGTCACAGAATTAAGTGAACTGATGTACACGAGACATACACGAGCGATGTTGATGTTGGATGCCAACGCACTGCTCGTGCAAAGCAAGGAAACTATGTTATATTTAGAATTATAAGGTTGTCAGTAGTGTGTTGGCACCATAAAAATGACAGCAAAATAATATGATCAGTAGGGGAGAAGTTTTTGGAGAACGTCTTATAAGAAATTGTACGTATTACGGAAGTAAACGAAAGTGCTGAAACAGTTGTACGTATTTATTATTGAACATTACAATGTGGCGACGAGTAGACATCTTTTTCACCCGGGTGGTAGAAGTATAGCAAGGTACTACCTGTGGACAAAGGAGGAGGACTAAAAATGAATGAAGTGAAATCGTATGTTAGTGCTGGGAACGTTTCACGATTTAGGCTTAAGGATGATGACTGGGAAATGTGGTGTGAGCGGTTGGAACATTACTATATAGCAAATTAAATTAAGGAAGAGGAGGTTTCTTATATTGTTAACATTGCTGGATAATGACGCATATACGTTGTTAAGAGACCTGTGTATTCCCAAGAAACTGTCGGAGTTGAAGTTCCAAGATATTGTCAAGTGCCTACAAAATCATTTGAAGCTGAGAACTTTGGAAGTCACCGAGAGGTACAAGTTCAAGGAACGTAAACAAAAGCAAGACAAATCAGTTTCAGAGTACATTGCCGGTTTGAAACGGCTATCATTAAACTGTAAATTTGCAAACCTAGAGGAAAACATACGGGATCAACTGGTATGTGGTGTTAATGACATAGGTATCGAGAAACGTCTGCTAAGCGAGCCAAATTTATTGTATGGGAAGGCTGTGTAGTGGGCAACAGCCTTTGAATCCTCATGTCGGGAAGTGTCGGAAGTAATTAGTGCCAGTCAGGTCAAAAACGAAGACCTTGAAATTAACTACACACAGGCACGTCAGCAAGCAAAACAAAACTACAAAACTGGTGCTTCATCTCACAAACCAGCAAGGTTGTGTTTTGTTTGTGGCAGAACGAACCATATAGCCAGCTAGTGCAAGTATAAAACCTACAACTGTAGAATGTGTGGTGTACAAGGACATTTGCGGGTTATGTGCAAGAAAACTTCAAGTTCTAGTGCGACTAAAATAAACAACATGGTACAAAGAAAAGTCCAGGTTCAAGATACAAGCAGCAGCTCTATAACTCATTCAGAAGAGGGTTTAAAAGAGGCGAGGATACATTTAACTATTTGCTCCAGTTGCAGGATCCTGAAGAAAAATCATGCCAGGGTAATTCAAGCACTGAAGAATTCAGAGTACAAGTCAGGATAAATGAGGAACTGTTAGTGTTTGAAGTAGATGGTGGATCAAATGTTTCCGCAATTAGTGAGAAATTGTACGGGCAGAAGTTTCGACACATACAATTAATGAAACCGGAACATAACTTTAGAAGCATTTCAGGTGACACTATTGAATGTGTTGGTATTATCGAAGTCATAGCTAAAATGTGTGTAAATGAAAGAGCAGTAACTCTTCATGTTATTAAAAATGGGGGGATAGGCCATTATTTGGAAGTACATGGATGAAAGCATTTGGGCTAACTATTAGCATGCACAATTTGGTTTCAGAAAGCAGTCTAGTGACAAACATAACCTCTAAGTATCCAGAAGTTTTTACTGACAAATTAGGATTATATAATAAGAGTAAGATTAAGTTACAGTTAACAGAAAATGCTAGACCTATATTCGTGCAACCTTATTCTATGCCCTATGCCCGCAAGGTTAAAGTAGAACAGAAAATTGCTAGGTTAGAAACTATGGGAGTTCTGAAGAAGGTAGATCCCTCAGAATGGGGAACACCCATTGTTCCGATTGTCAAAGGAAATGACTCTGTTAGAATTGCAGGCAACTGTAAGATTACAGTAAACAAAAACTTGGTAGTTGACCGTTATACAATACCTAAAGTTGATGATTTACTAAGTACATTAAATGGGGCAAAAAAGTTTGTTAAGCTTGATTTGTCAAAGGCATATAATCAGGTTGAATTGAGCGATGAAAGTAAACCATTGCTAAACATATCCACACACAAGGGTATATATGAATATCAAAGGCTCCTATATGGTGCAGCATCTGGACCAGGTTTGTTCCAGAGAGAAATGAAAAAAGTGTTGCAAGGCCTGCCAGGCACTGTAGTTTTCATTGATGATATGTTGGTTAGTGGGAAAACTACAGAAGAAGTTCCTGAGAGAACTGAATAGGTCTTTAAACGCTTGCGGGAGTGTGGATCGACATTGCAAGTAAGTAAATGTGAATTTCTGAAACCACAAGTGAATTTTCTGGGGTATGTTGTTGATGAACATGGATTCCATATGGATAAACAAAAGGTAGAAACTATTTTAAATGCCCCGAGTCCTTTTAATGTAGATCAGCTGCAATCCTTTCTAGGATCTGTTAACTACTATTAAAAATTTGTGCCCAATATGTCAATTGTTTTAAGACCCATGTACGACCTGCTGCGGAAGGATAGGAAATGGTTCTGGTCCGATACATGTGAAGCAGCATTCAAAGAAATTAAAAAAATACTAACAGCTCAGGTTGTCTTAGCCCAATATGACCCAGAGTTACCAGTGGTTCTATCTGGTGATGCAAGTAGATAATGGTGTGGGGGCTGAGCTGAGTCAAGTATGCAAGGATTTTAGGAAAAGACCGTTGTCATTTGCTTCAAGGTCTCTCATCCAGGCGGAAGGAAATTACTCCCAGGTTGAAAAGGAAGCATTGTCAATTATTTTTGGGATAAAAAAGTTCTATCAATACTTGTATGGTTTACGCTAGTCACAGACAACAAACCGTTAATGTCCATATTTGGTCCTAAAAAGGGAATACCAACCATGGCAGCTAGTCGATTGCAAAGATGGGCTGTATTTCTATCTGGTTTTGATTACTCACTTGACTCAACCCCGCCCTCTCCCTGGTGTGGGGTGGTGGTGCGTGCAGCGTGCGAGAGAGCACCTGATGTGGGTCGGACTAGCGCGCGCCTCGGAGAGTGAAGCCGAGGGGAGCCGAGCGCTAACCGCACGAAGAGGTGGGGGAGGATCTCACTTATCTGGGGCAGGTTTCTAGTCACTCACCTGGTTAAAACAACTCTTTCAGCAGTCTCTGTGTCCTGTCTGACAGAGGTCGAGGTCTCGGGTTGGTCTCGTCGCGCAACTGTTGTACCCGACGGTGCTGGGGCGGCGGTCCCTTGACGGGAGTCTTGATAGGACTAACGACGGGGGGTGGCCTCCTGGCCATGCGCC
>PNEQ01117360.1:20753-48973 GCA_003012365.1 Medauroidea extradentata | reverse complement strand
TAGAGGATGGGGGCTTCAAATACCTTCGACAGATCAGTGTAATGCACAGCGGGGTTGCCTACGCTGAGTTTTCATTGCGCTCCCCTACGAAGACGGTACATTTCCGCCTACGGGTTTATAGTTAAAAAGTGCTTGTTTTGGCTCGTACTACCTGCCCTCAAGCGTTGTATCATGAATTAATATACACCCTGTATAATGTAGTGCAGTAGGTTGCAGATTATTGATCCTGTAGAATATCGTGTTTACGTCGCCGTGGTAAAAACTGGCATTGCTCTAACCACTTAGTTTAGCGGTCAGTCAGTATTGTGTTGGCGTATCGCGGAACTTCTAAACATATTGAACGATGTGCAGTTCGATTCTAAATCGTGGCCATCCTGTAGCAAACTTGATTTGCATTGCCTAGCATTCCACACTACGGTTCCTTTCTCCCGCATTTAAGTTTTTTAAATAATTTTTGTGCAAACGAGAGTTGACCATGGTGAATTTGTACCAAATGAAAAAAAAAAAAAAAAACTTGAGACCACTCTGAAAGTTAAGTGGATTCTGGATTTTAACCTGCAGTGTATCTACGGGCGGTATCCAATACGCCGAACGTTTTGGACCACCGTTACTCACCGCGAAGACCACTGTGTTTTAGAACAGCTAGCCAATGTGTTTGTTTGGTTTCGGTTGGCGTCAATGAATGTAGTTCGTGACTCCCAATGATGTGCGCATGTACGGTACAGTAAACTGTAGATCAGATCGCTTTGAGTAGCCATATTGTTTTTTCAGGTAACACTTTAAAATTTACCTTGCTGTTTGACGTTTTATACCAATTTAGTTTATATTTCTACTTATTATTATTGCCTATTACTCTTCACGTCTAATTGTCGTTTCACTTTCATATGTGTGGCAGGGCCGGATCCAGGAAACAGGCTTGGGGGGAGGGGACGAACGTTTAATAAAGTAATACGCATCCCCTAATATAAAGTTGGGGGATGGGGGTCGGGGGGTTCTCCCCCGGGAAAATTTGGATTTTAAGGTGCAAAATGGTGCGTTTTAAGCAGTTTTCATACTTACACTTAGAATATGCCACTGGTGTAAATATTAATAATTTTTTTCAAATAAAATTGTTTGGGTGAAAAATTAAAAATGTTGGGTCTGAATACAGTTACGTAAAGAAAATAACATTAAATTTAAAATTACTGACAGAGTAAAAATAATACCACATTGTTTAACAAACATTTCATTTTATACATTACGCACTTGTGAAGCAAGATAGGCGAACACATTATACTACAAATAATAATTATTAACAGAAACTGAAATTTGCCTCACATTAAAAAGCATGGTGATCTCATAGCTACAAAATTTACCTAGGAATTTTTGGATGAATAAAATTAAGGAATTATTTCATTTCACCGATCTCATTTAACAACACTCAAGACGTCCTCACAATAAAAATTATTGAGATATAATATTGGCCTTGTTACAACAGCCAAATACAACGGTAAGTTTTTTTTTTTCACTTATTACAGTATACATATTATTTACAAACAATATATGGTGCATTATCAAATAACAATTAAATAACATTTTAAAAGATGATATCTGACAATTGTTAATTAACAAGGTTCCCATTAAAAATTATGTTATTCTTTTCCTTGAAAATGAAATTCGTTTTCGTTAAAGAAATCGCTCTTTTATACTTCACACTCACAGTCTCTTATTGGTATATATAAACAATATTGATCTATCACAAAAATAGAAACGCGCGCGTGTGTGTGTGTGTGTGTGTATATATATATATATATATATATATATATATATATATATATATATATATATATATATATATTTCAACAATTTACAGTGCAAATATAAATATAAACAAACTACCCTCCACACTAATGTGCCACAAACTAACACAGATAATATTCAGCACTACAAACGCCGATGATATGAAAACTTTCATATAAACATATTATGATGACTGAATTTTGAAGCTAAGGACTGTGTGGATGTGACAGTGGATGCTAGTGTCGCATGCTGGTAGTGGATACATGAAGAGATGCATCAGCATCCCTAGCGAGAATTTGGAAGCTGCACAAAAATGGCAGCGTCCACTAGAATGCACTTTCTATGGATCCCTTATCTTAAGGGATCATTTAAACCAGTATCAGAAAACCGCCTAAATTTCGCAAATACATAATAGTTTAACTGGTACTTTTTAAAGTAATATTTTATTGTAACTAATGTTTTTATACAGCTTGAAATTTTTGAAACACTGTCATAAATAAATCACAATTTAAAAGTTTGTAAAAAAGCAAGTACTGAATAGTTATTTTTTTGTTAACAGCAATGTCAACTGTGCCAACGTAAAGCTGTATACTGGCTTTTTTTATATCCTGTTTAAAACTTTCATGCTTAGTTAATAAACCAGTAATCAACTAAGCTAACAATAGAGCATATCTTATTTTCAACTCATCTGGCCGTCCCATAAGTTTAACATTACTTATCTGAGAATGTCGGGTAAGTCAGAAAATAAACGAGTTCGTGGGAGTTCATCATTTCCCGTTAACTAAAATCAAATATCCAACATAAAATTTGTTTTAGTTTTATTATTTACGTTCAGTAAATTTATATATTACTAGAGGCATGACGTTTTCGCGAAAATAATTTTGCCTCACTGTGTTTCAATGACTCACGTGCACATCTGCAGTTCGATTTAATGTATCATTCTTGAAAATAACAAAAATTAGCAATTATCTTTAAATAATAGGTTGTATGAAATAGGGGCCGCGGTGGTCGAAGGGTGAGACCTCCCGCCTCCCACCCGGGGCAATTTAGGCTTGATCTCCAGTGGGCTTGGTCCCGGATTTTTCACATGTGGTAAACATGGTGGATGTTGCCGTTGTGCGACAAGTTTTCTCAGGGAACCCCAGCTTCCCCTGCCACCATCATTCCGTTGCTTTTTCCCAGCTTCATCCATTATTCGGGCTGTAGGGCGACATGCATATCTCACTAGTCGAGCAACCGGCCCAATCTTCACCCCCGCCTTCCCAAATACACAATGTGATCCTGCCGGAAGGTGGGAACATGAAGTGGGTTTTATTTTTTTTAGTAGTCTATATATATTACCATCAACAGTATTTAGGTCAGTCACAAATAATATGACGATACTTATAATGTATTTTACCCTAAATATTATTTTAAAAATATATATATATAATTTAAATAATTCATCCATTTGTGAGCTACGAAGCCACAGACAAGAGATACAGGCGACAAACTTTTCTTTTTTGTGGAGAGTTAAAAGGCGTATTCAAAGTAAGGCAAACAAATAAACGAAATGGCTAGAAGGCCAGAATTCTGCTTGCAACCCAAACTAACGGAAAACTTGCCCTCCCAACTGCTCGGGAGCAAGAGAGTCGAGGGCGTGTCCTAAGTGACCCCGGGGCATTTTGAACTAAGAATGGAGCGCAAAGCACCAGTTTGTTTGCGGATGATAGACCTGGTGCAGCTGGTTCTAACCCACGACCTCTAGAACGCAACCTATGTATCTGGACAGTATAGTCGACACGTTACTGCTGCCGCCTGGCCGGCTCTCGAACTACTTCTTCGTAGTTGCGTTTATTCTCAGAGACCAATAACTGCGTGTCCACATAATTTCATTTTATTGCATCCTACATTGTCAGTACATACTGAACAGGATTGTGGAGCATCAATGGTAAACACACAACTAAAATACACACACACACACACATATATATATGATTCAATACAAATATTTACTACTATATGATAAAAGTAATATTTAATTACGATAATATAAACCGTATAACAAAATAGAAGATTAGGAGATTCACAACAAAGGTGAAGGCACACTGTCCAATTATATCAATAACACACCCACATATAAGGCTTACCTGCGAAAAGAAAACTCACTTCAGGCAACTTGCAAATATGACTTTTATAAAACACCACTCACCTTGTAAGTCCTCAAGCTTGGTTAAAAACGGCTTTGTTACAGGGTTGTTCCTCAAGCTAAATGTAGGTACCAAATTAGTTCGAAAGTTAGGTTTACAGTTGGACTTTGCTACAGAGCCGAGTTAAAAAATAATATTATACCTATTTTTCAGGTTTTCTAGAACATTTTGCATCTTTCCACCCCCGAAATTGTATAATTTCGAAAAATCATGAAATATACATTTAGGTATTTACGTAAACTTAATTTCTATTGAAAACGTGTCTCGATACCTTAAAAGATCTAACAGATACAGAGAATTAATTACAACCTCGTTTTATTTTTTTAAGTGCCCTTAGAAATTGAATTTTAAAAAAAATTCATTCAACTAATTTTTATGGATGTAGGTATGCTTAATTTTGAAGCAAAAATTACCTCAATATCTCAACGGGTTTAAGCTCTATCTGGAATTTATCTAAAACCGTGTCACCCTTTTTAACCCCCTTAGTTTAAGAATTCCGAAAAAAATCCCTTCTTAGTGGTTGTCCATGGCATAAGGGAAAGCCCTTCTCAAAATGTCATGCCTCTAAATACAGCATTTTGGGCAGTGCGTTGATGAATGAGTGAATGAGTGGGGCACATCATTATATACAGGTTGTTCAAAAATTCAATGCCAATGTTGCTGGGAAGATGAGGCAAAAATATATTTCGCCAAAAAACCACGTGTCGGAAACAGATAGTTTAGGAGTAATGATTATTCACGGGTATCGGGTGTGGTTGAGAAGACACCAGTGGTAATTTTTACAGTAATTTTTTTCGATCAATGTTACAATAAATGTTCAAAAAACAAATAGTTAGGAGTAACGAATATTCAGAGGTATCGGTTGTGGTTGAGAATACACCAGTGGTAATTGTTTACTGTAATTTTTTTCGATCAATGTTATAGTAAATGTTCAAAAAACAAATAGTTTAGGAGTAATGATTATTCAGAGGTATCGGGTGTAATTGAGAAGACACAAATAGTAATTTTTACAGTACTTTTTTTTCGATCAATGTTACAATAAATGTTCAAAAACCAATAGTTTAGGGGTAATGAGTATTCAGGGGTATTGGCTATGGTTGAGAAGACACCAGTGGTAATTTTTACACTACTTTTTTCGGTCAATGTTACAATAAATTTTCAAAAAACAAATAGTTAGGAGTAATGAGTATTCAGTGGTATCGGGTGTGGTTGAGAAGACACCAATGGTAAGTTTTACAGTATGTACTCTTTTTCGATCAATGTTACAATACATGTTCAAAATTAGTACCATTAACCTCAGCGCAGAGTAGGTATCGACATAGCAAGGAGTCTCGTGTTCGCTGGAAGATGCGTGGTGTGTGTAGTATGCGCGTGGCCGTCGCGAGAATCCGCTAAACTAATTGTTCCTGAGAGTTGACAAGACTAGAATACACTTTAGTTTTCATGTAGTCCCAGAGAAAGAAGTGCAATGTGGTGAGGTCCGGTGATCGCGCGGGCCAATGCACAGGTCCTCAGCGGCCGATCCACCCTGCTGCTAATTTTGAACGTTTATTGTGGCATTGCTCAATAAATAAAGTACTGTAAACAATTACCGTCGGCGTCTTCTGAATCACACACGATTCCCCAGAATACTTATTACTCCTAAACTATTTGTTTCCGGCACATGATTATATGGCCAAATTTATTTGTATTTGTCTTCTTAAACTTTCCTATCAAATTGGGCAGTGAATTTTTGAACACCCCCCTTCTCTCTCTCTCTCTCTCTCTCTCTCTCTCTCTCTCTCTCTATATATATATATATATATATATATATATATATATATATATATATATATATATATAGGTTTATACACATAAACCCAGATTCATAAACATTGTTATATGCTTAAAGATAAGTTTTGTTTGTTTAATTACAACTAAAAATTCTTTTATACTTTAAAACTATTATTTGAAGAGGTGGCACAATTTTTATAACTATTTTCGAATTTTTTTTTTTGTAAAATTATAAAATATTTTGGAAAATATGACAAGCCTTCCAAGATTATTTTGCTTCACATCGAAATATCTGCTCATAAAACATGTATGGTACTAGTCCCCTCAGTTTTTTTTTTTGGAAAATTTAATCGACTTAAAAAACTTTCGTTTTTTAGTGCCTACACTGACAAATGTTTTCACAGTAGTTTACAATCTTCTGTTAAAAGTAGGATTTTTTGTACTGTGCGAGTGAAGGAAAACCGACATAAAGAAATTAATGAAACAGGGTATTTAATCGTGTTGTGGTAAGCGGGTCTAGCTGCCTGCGGACACGGGTCTGGGTAAGGGTTTGGGGGGGGGGGCATGTTGTCTTGACGCAGTGGCGTGGTTGGTAAAGGGTAACCCAACACCTTTGAGTCGACTGACACGCCGGCGAGCCTCTAATGAACTGGTTTGTCTGCGCTACTGAGTGTACTGTTGCCTTCCCGTGCTGTGGAAGACACTTTTACAGCGTCGTAACCCGCTCTAGAGTCTTGTTACCATTGCCGCCGCCGCTGCCTTCAGGTCTGCCTCCGCCTCACCCGTGAGTTGTTATATACAGCTGGGAGCGCCTTGTATTCGCCCCGCACTTCTACCCAGTGGCTTACGCTACATTCTATTAAGGGGGAAGGTGAATATTGTGCTTGGTGTCAACGTAATGAATGTTTACACAACTTCTAGTAAGTTATTACAAATACATTGCATAGAGAAACATTTTGGTACGTAAGTTGGTTTTAGTTACGTATATAAAACCGTAACATGCAAATTTTGACATTTACTAGCTTTTACGCAAAAACTACTAGAAAGAGAAATATATAAAAAGAGCAAAATTTAATCAAAATTTATGTCTAAAATAAAATAAAAAAATTTGGTACAAATATAAAAATATAAATATGGCGATGAAAGTTGCTGTAGACTGTGTCCGTAACCCCTCCCCCTTGGATACGCCCCTACATATGTCGTGTGGATAAAATAAACCTCTTGGCGGGGCGCTTGCCATCTTGGGTTGTTCGTGGTCTTTATTCATGACCGTCATATGGGCGTGAACACGTTTTGTCGGTGTAGGTTTTGTTGTCTTAGAATTTTGTTCTGAGTGTGTTAATTGTTGTTCCATTTATACGTTTGTTAAGGATGTAGATATTATTTTCAACTGTAATAAAATAACATTGTTAATTTACTTTAATTAACTTTTTAGATCACTCACGTATGTATTAACGCGCAGAGAAATTCATTACAGGAACATTCAGTCGTACAACAGTATACTATTTACATTCTTCTCCGTATTCTCTTGCCTATGTGCTAGCACTCCCTTAATCCCTATGCTGGCCTTCTGCAGTATCTTACCCTAGGCCGCAGTCGCTGGTCATCCCGACGTCACTGCCTTCCTCACTCGCCGCCACAGACATCACTCTTGGTTCACTCGTTGATCTCTCGACATTCGCAGAACTTGAGACTCCAACCACTTAAATACTCCTGGGCTAGGACTATATTGTACGTATACAGTAGTGAGGCGATTTCTGGAACTCTCCTCATTTTAGGTATCAAAAAGTATTAATTTGTTTAGTAGTATTGTGGAAATGAACATTATATCGACTTTGATAGGTGGTGTGAAATTTTGTATCATTTTGACGGCGCTTCGCGCCGCCTGCGGTAGCCTTGCGTGCCTGTAATCAGAAGCGCCACTATGGTATTGCAGTTACAAAGTCGATTCCTGGTAATCCGTCGAGTCAGTGAGAGTGAGACATTTTGGTTAACGCTTAAGGGTGCGTAGTAGATAAATAAACGCTGAAAACATCAATTGCTTTCTACACACTTTTTTCTAAGCCAATATGGATAATACCTTGTCTGAAGTTTCTTTTCTTTTCGTACGTTGGCACGATGAGCACACGTGGAATAATTTCGTAGAAAAAACCTGTTTACGAATACGCGGCAACGCATTTGAAGCGTGGGGTAGGTGGCCGCCTTAACATCGAGATCTTTAGCGCTGGTGTGGGATGAAGTGATGTATGGAACAGAGGCCGAATTAAGGGGGGGGGGGGAAGGATCCCCGAGAAAGCCCGCCGACCAGCGGATTCGTCCGGCACGATTCCCACGTCTGGGGACCGACCCAGCCGGGAATCTGATCGTCTTGGTGGGTGGCGAATGGTCTAACCACTCGGCTACCGCAGCCTGCACCCAGCATTCTAAGTGCTTGTCGCTTGGCTCGTAACACGCTGGAGTGTATGCACAACAGTGTGGTGTTTAGTTCATGCAAATCCGCTATATCCTCACAGTACTACCTACACACTAATCCGGAAGCAGTGAATGCTTGTAGTAAGAAAATTCTGTAGATTAAATATTACCGTGCATCATTACTCTTAAAGGACAATCATTCCAAAGGTGAATTAAGTGAACATTCGCTGATTGTCAGTGACTTTTAACTGATTTTACTTTCTGAAACTGCCCCATCGAAAATACAAGTTGAATACCAATGGACATTCATTGATTTATTTAAGTGTACGTTCACTGCTGACCAGTATCTTTGATTTGCTAACAAGAAAATAGGTAATAATTGGTGTCGTGTTTAAAGAAATTGAGTTTTACTTCCAAACCACTTCACGTGACTGCATTTTGCTGTTATCGGTAAGGAATTAGAGGTTTACCAATATTTAAATATATTTTTATTTACATCAAGTGATTGCCATAAAATGTCACTAGTAAGAGTTTTTAGAAGTTTAATGTTCAGTCCTTAAGATGGCGTGGTACATAATTCAACGCTAAAGGCATTAATCTATATAACTGTAGGTTTCTTGAAGCCAATTTGCGAAAAATAATCAATAGCAATCCTAGAAAATAGTTTTAGTCAACGTTTTGAACAAAATAGTTTCCACTGTTACGAACGTCTAAGGCACAATCTCTTGACGCTGGAACCTCGTGCATTTAACTGCGGCGCAAGAGATCACGCGTAACGAATTAGTCATTCTGGATAAATATTTACTCATAAAGTTGGCAAATACCATTATCTAGGATTGTCGTTGACTATTTTATCCATATTGGCTTCGAAAAAAGCGTAGAAATCAATTGATGTTGTCAGCGTTTATTTATTTACCACGCACTCTTAATAATCCAGTGAATATTCATTCTCCGTTGGAGGGTATCAAGCCTCCTTACCTATCTACTTTTGTTTAACAACTGTTATCCAATTATTAAAATCATTGGTTTTTTTTTTTTACCTGTAAACCTTGGGGCGAGTTTATTTTTATACTTAGCGAGATACTATTTTGCTAGGTTAACACACACATTTACATCATCATACGAGGAATTAAATGTACGTAATTTCTGGTTTATAAATTGGCCATATGAAATGTTATCATTACTATATTGACAAAACTATCATCTGTGATTTCTTTCCATACATTTGCTTCCGAATGTCTGTGTGGTTCAGTTTTATTTTTTTTAATTCGGCTTTACGTCTCGTTGACGAGGTCGTTAGAAACCGTCATATAACATTACATAAGGTCAGAAAGAGGAATCGACCTTGTCCTGTGTTAGACAATTCCGGCAGTCGGCTGGAGCGATTTCGGGAAACCACGGGAAACCGAAATCAGGATCCATTCAAAATTAAACTCCGAGTTGTGAAATGCGATGGGGCATACTTATTTATTTATGTATTTTATTTTATACACGACATTCAGCCACAGGCCGTTTTACAAATGTACGTTTCTTACAAACCAAACGCTATGATTACATTTAAATGTGCCTATGTTATAAAAATTAATTAATTTAGATCTTAATGTAAAAATATAAATTAGAACTGACCTCACATTGCAGCCAGCCACTTATTAACATTTTAAAAATTTTAATGAGAAGTTTGCAAAATAATGTAAAAATTATACAAAAATACTGAAATACAAATAATACAGCGACGGATTATAAAAAATATACGTTACTTTTTAACACACATCAAAAACACTTTTTAACTCAACACATAAGCAACTTCTGACATTAACGTGGATTTGTACATCACCTTGAACATTACAATAGAGTCGGTGTTCTTCAAACCATCTGACAAGCCATTCCACAAGACAGAGGCACAATAAGTGAATGACTTTTTATGTATTGATGTTGTGTGGCGCGATATTGCAAAGTTACGTTTGTTTCTTGTGTTGTGCTTATGCAGTTGGGAGTGTTGGGCCAGTTTATCATGCAGGTAGATTGGTTTTTTCGACAATAGTAATTTATTTATGTAAGTAATAAAGTAGAAACAGTTTGCTTTTATAAGTGCTTGGCTGATGTGGTCACGTTTTTTTTTTTTTTTTTCAAATTGAATGAATATCGTAAGCACGCGTTTTGTACTTTTTGTATCCTGTAAGCAAGGGTTTTATTCAAACACATGAAAAGTCCACAGCAGTAATTAAAAACAGACAACACTAACAAGTCGCAAAGTTTAGCCTACAGATCTTGAGGCAGAATGTGTTTGAACTTGTATAGTAATTTTAGGCTAAATTATGTGGTTTGAATATTAATTGAAATGTGTTTTGACCAGTCAAGGTTAGCATAGTGTTACACCTAAATTTATGTATGGTGAGCATTGGGTAAGTAGTTCATTGTTTATAAGAATTTGTGATAAAGCTAATACTTTTTTAATATTTGCTGTTGTCCCAACTATCATGTAGGAACACTAGAGGTATTCAGTTTAAGAGCGTGTAAGTTACACTAATTAACGATACTAACAAGATCTTCATAAATTTATCCACGGCAGATTGAGCGTCTTTTGGAGAACATGATTCATACGTTGTGTGTCGTCTGCGTATTGGTGGCAGGTCCAATATCTTAACCAGTTTCTGAGAGAGTTTGCATACAAAGAAAAGAGTATTGGCCCCAGTATTGATCCCTGTGGTACACCTTGAACAACTTTTTTTTTTTTTTAGGTCTGAGGTCCGCTGTACATTATGTGTATTCACTTCTACAAACTGAGTTCTTTCCGAGAAATAGTTACGAAACAATTCACAAGAGGCGGGTGACAATTCTGATGCTGCGAGTATTGATAATAATTTGGTGTGGTGAACCATATCAAAAACTTTTGTAAAGTCTAGGAAAATCATGAAAGTAATTTTGCCCTCATCCATAGCTCTATATGCAGTATCAGCTATTTCTTGTAGTGCAGTATATGTACTATGGTGCGGGCGAAACCCTGACAGCCTAGTGTAGAGTAAATTTTTAGTTTCAAGGTGAGTGGCAAGTTGTGTTTTCTAATATTTTAGACGTTACTGGCGAAATACTTAACGGCCGTTGATGTTTCATTTCTGTTGGGATATTTAATTTTGGAAGTGGTATTATTTTAGATTGTTTCCACTGTTTAGGAATAACTCGAGTCTCTGATTGACATATTAATTATGTCTCGTATTGCTGGTAAACAATATGGAGTTCACATTTTTATCATTTTTATGTCAAGATTATCAACACCTGTGGCACGTGAATTTATGCTATTTATGATGATATAAATAATATCTTTGTTCACATCCTTAAATGTAAATGTACCCGGTTCAATATTTTTGTGATCATCGCATTTTACTGTTGCATTATGTTTTTAATGGATGATACAAAATAATCGTTAATTTTATCCGGAACAAAAAGATTTTAGGGTATTGTTCTTTGGCCCCGTCTAATAACATGAAATTATTTTAGATCCCGCCACAGCTGCTTAGGGTTATTTTTATGTGTGTCAGCTGCTAGAGAGAGCCGTATGATAGCGAGATTTACATATTCTATAGTCCGTCACTCCTTTATATTGCAAGACACTTTAATTGTGGTGCGCAGCATATGTACCGTGATCGGAAATGTCCTCTCTAGCATTCGTGAAGAACACAGCGTAATATGTCAAAATATGTGGGGAAGGTGGTGATAAGTAAGTGTTAATTGAGTGATCTTTGGAGTTAGGTTAAACACATTTTCCCAAAATATATTTTAATTCTATGAGTAGCTTGAAAGTATAGAAACTTCCAGAGCAGGTAGTGTTTCATGCATTGCACGCGCAGGGACTTGCTTCGTTGATACATGATTGTGGGGCTGAAGTTAATAACTGCTGGCATGGCTGATGCTGTCTGGTTTACGTTCAGTAACTCTGCTAGCTAGGTCACTAGACTGATACAAGTCTAGAGGAGTTAAAAATCGAGCTGGAAGAAAAAAAAAGAACACCGGTACTTAATGACAGGTAGTGGAATGAAGGAATGGAGAAGTGATGATGAGATTGATGAGACAATTTACAAGTAGCCGCAGCTTAAGATTACGATTGGTCTCTCTCTCTCTCTTTCTCTTCCCATCCCTCCTCTTTCTCATACCTGTGATTTATAGCAGGTAGTTTTCCACAATGCCCGACAGCTTCTAATGAGCAGTCGACAAGCTTACTTAGTCTGTACAATCTGTATTGCAGTGTTGATGCGTTATTCTGTAGATGATTTATACATTTTAGATGGTTTGTAATGGTTTCGCTAAGACATGATTTTAATGTTATGTGCACTATGCAGCACTGTAGGACTTTTCAGTTGGCTGACTGGACAGTTGGCACGCCGTTATTATAACGTGTTTTTAGATGCTCGAATTAGATTTCTAGAAAAAAAAGTCTTCCATAATTTACCCTTATAATTTTGTGGCACTAGCATACAGTTTTTTTATGTAGGTAACCTTTAGGACACGTAAATTAAAAAAAAAAAAAGTAAACCTATGAATAAATAGCACTTGAGAAATGTGACTGTACCTGTTAGAAAATGTGTAAATAAATTGGAGTCAAGAGAATTGTAACTGTGCTGATATAGCAAATTAAATACTTATATTTTGAATAGTGGACTAATTGCTTTTAGTAATGTTCATATGTGTGAGTAAATTACACCTACGATAATTACAACTGTCGCTGTTAGAAAATCAAATACTCACGTTTTTGAAGTGGACTAATAATGTGATTTTAGTAATGTTAATGGTGCGGAACGAAGTAATGTTTTCACTGTACAAATACGCTTATGAATATCTTTTCAGAATACTGAAAATTAATAAAACGTATATTTTATCTTTTGAAAATCAGATTTTGTTCTTTTCTTCATTTACATACGTAAGTGCAGTCATGTTTCTAAAATTCTTTGGCATGGGTGTAGTCGTAACAAAATCAATATTTTGTTGTACTTTCGCTATTGTCGAAGCTAATTACGGAAAAAAAAATAAAGGAAAAAAAAAACAACCTTTTTGTAAATGAAAAATCACGTGCAAAATACTCTAATGAAACGGGAACAAAACAATTCAAATACATAGGAAAGGATTTTCGGGGGGGGGGGGGCGGCAAACGTAATATAACTACTGTTCTAATTTTCGTCGCTCGGAGGTACAATGGTCATTCATCTTTGGTTATAGAGTTTGCGTTCATAAAATAACGTTAAATTAGTAATAATCAACGTTTATAATTTTAGTACCATATAGACAGGTAGTGTTCAAGGTTTTTCCCCGGCTTCAAGAATTTTAAGGGAGGGAGGGAAAATATCCTTGTATCCTCCTGTAGTAGCATCCCTGGAGTTAAATAAAATACTTTAAAAGAGAAAAATTGAAAAGTAATTGAACAGTTAATGGTGAATTTCACTAGAAACAACCATGTAATATCTAAACAAAACCGAAAACAGAAGTGTGTAACTAATGATGAGAGACATCAACAGTAGGCAAGAAAAGTACTTTAATCATGAATGCTTAAGTAGTCGCCCAACTATTAGATTTACTATAGCTGTCAATAGAAAACAGAATGAATTAATTCCCACAGTTATAAGTAAGGGTCACGAGCAATATCAAGGAAGAAAAACCGGTATAGTTAAAATAAAAACACGTAGCCTACTGAAATAACAGAAGAAAAAATATGGTAATTTCAGCAAGATTAAAATACACTCAAATATCCTGTATAAGCTATTTTGCGATTGATACGAACCTAAGAGCAATTCTGTTGTGAAATAAAATTTTCAAGTTCTCTAACCATTGGTCGCGCACAAGTAGGTAGCCAAGTCTTCTTATACTGAACACTGCTGGGTCTCATGTAGATGTTCTGGGTTTGTTATCGAGGTTTCAATATTTTTTTAATACGGCGGGTGTGGTCCGAGCTTCCTTGGCGGGTATTAATTAGACCAATTCGCTTTCACCATACAAACAAACCTAGTGGTGAAAACTGCGTGCAACGACAGAATGTTAAAAAGTCGTATACACTTAGTGTTCCGTGAATGAGACATGGACCCCTGGCAGAGGTGTGTGTTTATATATATATATATATATATATATATATATATATATATAATCACTAGCATACTACTGTCGAAGCTAATTACGAGAAAAGACAAGCTTTTTGCAAATGAAAATTATATATATATATATATATATATATATATATATATATATATATATATATATATATATATATAACACCACGCCAATCATGGGATGAATTTGAGATGAAAATGTAAGTGGCAAAATGTTTGTGTGTAATTTTACGAGCACAATGTGGCAATACTGAACGGAGATAGTACCTCCTTGCACTCACTCCACTTCAAGGTATTATTTTATGTATGTAACGTAAAATAAGCGTATTATGTTTTGACAGCTCGGGTGTTTGTTTAGCTATCACCCATAATACATATGTCAGAAGAGTAGTAGTAAGATATCTATTAGCGCAAGAGGGGACTGTCTACAGTGCTATGTTGCCACATTGTGCATGTAATATGTCATCGCACAACATTATGCCTCAAACATTTTAGTCTCCAATTTAGCCCGGGACTCGCGTGGAGTGCTTACTTTGCTGTTGTTTCTGAACATCCTGGCTGTGTGTATGTATGTGTATGTGTTTATATAATGAAGACGATACTGCGGACAGTATAGTGTGTACATCATAAGTTTACAGTATAGTCTGTACTGCATAGGTTTGCCGCTCATTTGGTTTAAAGATAATGGATTAAAACTTGCTGAACTAATCAGTACTCTTAATACGAGGCGTTGAGTTACTATTTTATTTTCTGGTAACTCGCTTCGTAAAGAGTAACTCATCCAAATTTTGTGTTCAATTCAAATACACCAGTTTCACAGCATTGTAGAAACAAAATTAAGTTAATAAATATAGTATAAATGCATATTTTGTGCTTAATTTCATATCTACCCCATTTTTAAAATCTATGTCTCACGATGCAACATTTATAATTTTTTTTAAATTGAACAAATTGCTTATTCTGTGTTTAATTACACACCGTAAGCACATAAAACATAATTACAAAAACATTTTTTTAATCTACATTTATTTTGTTTTGTAATTGTAATTTTTATGTTAAATTTTATGTTATTAATACTTTCGCTCTTGTCATACACACAGTTCAATAGTGTGTGTATTTGTATGCTTTCACATTATATATATATATATATATATATATATATATATATATATATATATATATATATATAGTTATTTTAATAAAAACGCACTAAAAATATTACGAAAGTTCTTTTACCGTAAGAGGAGACGTTAAAAATTATTTTTTAGATCATTGTTATTTTGTGGGTAGCTAAGAGACTAACACGTGTGTTAATTAGCAGCTCCGCTTACTTCCCTGCAGAAGTTTACTGAGAAACAAGACAGTGGTTTTATAATGTAACGTCCGACCTACCGTTCGTGTACGCGCGCGCGTGTGTATCCGGCTTTTGTTTTGCCGCCCTGCCCGGAAGCGTTGTCTGGTATACGGCACATGTGATTGTGTACACTTCGGTAGATGTCACTGCCGCGAGGTAAAGTCGTACTGTTTACACTTTATTGCATCCGCCCTACCGCTGCCAAGCTTCATTTATCTCAAACCCAGGATGCGCTACTGGCATTCGACCACACACTTTAAGGGTGTTAAAGTGTGACAAAGTCATAATTTTATATTTATATGAAATAGTTTTAGTTTTGTAGACGATACTTGTGAGTACAGTTTCTTCTTACGAAACTGTTTTAGTTGGCGTAGTTTTCTCATAACGGTTCGTCAAAGTCAAAATTTGCATGTTCCGTTGTCATGAAAATAGTGAAAACCGATTGACTTACGTACGTGAAATAATTTACAGTGAAATAGCATACTATGAGCTACATAATAAAACGTTTAAAAAATCACGCGAACTGATTTGAATTTTTAAAAATTGCTGAATTTACAACATTTTTCTGTAATTTTGCGATTTTTTTTTAATTCAAAATATTACGTTGTCGTTCTTTTTAATGTTTTATTGCATAGCTCATGGTATGTAAGTTCACAGTGAATTATTTTGTTTAAGTAGGTCAGTTGGTTTTCACTTTATGCGTGGCAGCGTAACAAGCAAATTTTGATTTTGACGCTCCGCTATGAGAAAACTATGAGAGCTAAAATTGTTTCGTAAGAGGCAAATGTACTCGCAAGTACAGTCTACAAAACTAACAATATTTAATAAAAATATAAAATTGTAATTTTATCGCACTTGAACAGCCTTAACGTACTGTGGCCTACCTGGGATTGCTTCTCATGATGAACACAGGATAAAAATGGGGTCAGGTGGCAAGGAAGTAAAAAGTGCCACACTCCCTTTATAAGCAAACAATCATATTAACGTGGTGGCTCAAAAAAAAAAAACTCGCCACAACGTAATGACTTTGAAAGTTAATGTAGCGCTATATTTTTATTGAATGTGACTGTGCAGTTGCACATCTGTCACTATCGTACTTTAGTTTCTGTCAAGTTAACGACAATTTTTTCACGTTGGAGTTCACAAATAGTTTTTGTAACTCTTGTGCTGTTTAGTAAGTACTGTTACAACAAAGGGATGGACGTCTCGTAATTTTAATTGAAATAACATACTATGACTGCTAATGTTCTTTAGTTACTTTTTCAGGTCACTCATTACCCTAATTTCTTAACTGTCTCTCTCTCTCTCTCATATATACAATGTGTGTGTGTGTATATATATATACACATATGCGTGTGTGTGTGTGTTTATACGCATATATACACACAACGCCTCACTTTACCAGGCTATCTGTATGCTTGGCAACACTGTAAGTCTTGCACTGAGAAACCTTCTTAAATCTTACAAAATATTATTTCCTTAGTTCTCACTGCGTATTTTTAATTACTAAAATTTAATTTTAGGTAGTATATCGTATTTGTTCTTCTTTAAAGTACATATTTTAAAAGTTTTGACACACACTAGCCTCCAGTAGAAAGTTAGTGTAGTGTTATAACAATAGGTGGCAGCACAGTGCTGCGTTAGTGTATCTAAGGCCAAGAGATAGCAGCACGCGTGCTGAATTGAATGTGTAGTTCGCGTGGGCAGAAAAGGTTAACATACACAAAATTATAATCTACGATTTACGAATCGTATTTAATATATAAGGTAAAATAAAATAACGTGTTTGTGTGTCCTTCCGAGCAATGTTTTAGTCGGATTTGTTCTCCGATGAGGACGATTGTAATACAACTTAAATATGGCGGCCATTTTCATAAACTTTATCTCGCAACAACGCTCAAGAACCATGGAGGTATTAGACTAATACCTCCATGCCAAAAACCCGATAATTATGTAAACAGAGTTACGAGACTTGAAAGACATTCACGGCGCCATTTTTAGTTACATAATTGCAATATCGTCGTAAAAATAGTTTCCGACCAACTGTCTTCCCCAGTAGCAACGTTTGGTTGGACCAACATTAAATTGTCGCGTGAAACAACGTAGGTCCAACATTGATATTTGGTTGGAGTCTTACTAATTTCCTACATTGGCCCAACGGCACTGGATTGTTGAAATTGTGTGTGTAACATATGTAATGCAAACAATTTACCAACATTGGGCCAACATTTCTCTACAAAAATACAAATTGACTCTACAAAAGTCACATTAAGCAATATAGTCATAATTATTTTATTTTGACTGTTCTTTTGGGTTACATGAAAATCAAATTTAGCAGATTTCTACCAGAATCGAGGTAGATTCGAACCACAGTCAGAGATTGTGTGTTGGAGTCATTTTTACTAGAAATCCATTGCCTTACTAATTGCTCTACCCTGCCACATGTTGGTGAACGGTGTATGATAGACAAATATGTATTTAATAGTTGAACTTACAATAACAAAGAAAGATGTATATTTTGCTAATGATATGTTTTCTACAATGCCAATATTCAGCCACCCTACATACCAAATTTTTCAGTGGTTGGCCTACTGTGGGTTGCGCAGTGTTAACCCAACGTAATGGTGCATACATATTGCCAAGTGTGTGTTTACCAACGGGTACGTACGGAACAAATTAACCAAGAAATTAAAATGTATAAAAATACAAACACAATTTGTGTCACTGGGAGAGTCTGTTTACAAACCTGTTGCCAACGTCAGCCAACTTCCAAACAAAAGACTTACCGTGGCTGGCATAATTTAGGATATACAATGTAGGACCAAATTTACTGAAAACAACTTTCGCCTAACCGTTATAAACATATGTGTTGTTTGAGCAATGTTGGTTCGATGTAAAATTAGTAAAATTGCATATCTAACATCTGCAGTATGATTACCAACTTGTTACCAACCTTCAGTCAACCTACACGCAACAGATATTTTATGGTTGGTATAATGTGGGTTATGCAACGTTGGACCAACATACTGGGAACAACTTATTATCCAACAGTTGAATTTCCAACTTTGTTCCAACGTATAACCAACATAACAAAAATTATATAATATTAATTTTTTAACAAAGTAACCTTATTATGTTATAAACTTGAATGATGAATATGTTGTAATTTAAAAACATGATTTTGACTCTTTGTGTAAAATGTTGGTTTTGCAATGTTGGCCCAGTGTAATTTTACACTTTAAACCCCAACAGTATGTTTACCAACGTGTTGGCAACATTAAATCCACAAAATTTAAATAACAATTATTTGGTCTTCAAAAATGTTCAGACATTTTCTACTTTAATAAAATTATTTTCAGAATGTTGTTAATTCATTGCACTATTAGCACATTTTCGAACATATTTGCTATCGTACTACGTTGCCCCAACGTTGGATTTGTGTGTTTTCCAACACATCGTAATACCAATGGCTCCAACCAATTTTCAGCGTTGGCCCAACGTCGGTTACTACAAGGGTTTGTATAAAGATCGCACAAGGGAGTGGAAAAGTTACAGAATAGGCCCCCTGAGCACGCCCCCCCCCCCCCCCGACGTTTACCCCACGCTCTTACATTCTTACATGCACAGACGTGTGCCGGTTACAGTACAGTATTTACTTTCGTCTCTCCTCTCAGAGTACGTCCAATCTCTCTTCAAGCCGTCCACGTGTACTTCACTGCACACTCGCGTCATTTTGTCGCATGTTCGCCGTCTATTGTTCTCCACAAGAACGCAGTTGCGCTCATCCCTGTGTCGTCTTCTAAATTGCGCAAGTCAACGCGGAACTGTCTGACCTCAGACTTTGAAAATCTCCCTGACTCCAAGGAATTTGCTTCCATATATTAGGGGTCCCGTTTCACCTCTTTGGTTAATTTCGGAAAATCCTTTATTAGGTCTTATCTATGGCTAGAGGGGAAACCAACCTCAAAATGTCATGATTCTAGGTCCAGCGGTTGGGATTTTGCGTTGGTAAGTCAGTAAAGTCGATCAGGCAGTTTTCTCTTAATTGCAGAGATGTCAGTTGCAAAACTGTATTACTCTCTGATCGTTCTTATATCACATACATAATTACATTATTATTATAAACATTAGTTTTTATTCGTTTACATGTTTGACCATGTCTCCGCAATCAAAATTATGAAACAAATACTTAATACAATAATGTTTCTAACTTTTTGTTCAAAGGAAAATTCTTTTTGAAAGTTATTACAAATTAGTACTAGCCGAAATTAACACTGACTATTTGCATGCTGGAGGAAAGGAGTATCACAGAGAAATGTACTGCGACGTCGAATGTAAATGTGTAGGATGAGGGAGCGCCAGGTGGGCGGGCGCCTGTAAGGGTGATGTTGGCTCGGCAAGACTGCAGCAGAGGCGTGTGACGAGAACCTTGCAGCACACGGGCGCCAGGCGGCCTCTTATCTCGTCCCTAAGTGGTGCACCCTGGCTAGCCAGGGGTGTCCCTCGCTCTGGTGTTCGTGCTGCTCTCCTGGCGTACAGTAGCCGTGCTAGCTACTCTCCTCAGCGCAGTCTACAATACTTGTACCGTGTCCGACCATTGGTCTCCTGGTCGGTGGGTCCCGGCCACCGTGGTCCCGGGCTGTATTACCAGCAATGGAGGAACAAATGTCATGTAACCTCCCCACGTTGAGGACTGGGTGTAGTTGTCTCTTCACTCTCGACTCTCATCCCTGTGGAAGGAAGTGGCGAACCACCGCAGGCTCATCCTCGCCAAATAAACAAATAAATAATAGTAAATAAAAACGTATATTTGGCGCAGTTACGGCAATTTTGCTTACTCTTACACGGAACCTTTTAGATCTCATAAAGAAATGCTACATTTAACACAATTTGAAAATAATTTATAATACTGGAACGAAAATCATATACTGACTAGAATGAAAACGAACACTTCCCAATAATCATATGTGACATGGAACAATATATAGACAGGTAATAAAAACACGTGAGTTTTAGCAGGTAGCCTAGTAAACTAAACATGTTCTACAAAAACATTTAAACTAATTAATTTCTAGTACTAATCTATTACTAGAACAAAAACACTGCATAAACTATTTATCAATACACACATAAACATTAAAATATTAACCATATTTAACTTATTCAGTCGGTGTTTGCAGTTTATCATAAGATATGTACTTATGAAATAGAATATTAATTGCAAGTACTTAGTCCTGAAAATCTTAATATTAGTAGGTAGTAATTAATCATAGCCAACTAGGAGGTATATTCTGTAATGTTATGTATCCCTGGTACGATCTTTATACATAGACAGTTACTGGGCGACTATCTCTACGAAATGGCGTCGCAACTGTATTTCAGAAGCCTCGTGACTCTTTATATAAAAATCGGGTCCTAAACTGCTGTTACGAGAGGAAGTTCATGAAAATGACCGACATATTTAAGTTGTGTTATACGACCATCCTCGTTGCAGAACAAATCCAACTGACATGTTGAGTGGACGGAGGCTGAAGTACAGCATTCGACGCATACGACAGTTTCAATAGACACGCGTGCTGCTATCTCTTGGCCGGAGATATTAACATAGAACCAGTGCTTCAATCTGTTGTAAGCGCAGTCAAAACCTTTCACTTCCTTTCTACTAGAGACGGGTTGATGACGTAACTTTTAAAATCAGGATTCTAAAGAGGAACAGATATGGTTTATACTATTTAAAACTAAATTTAAGTATGGGGTTATTCAAGGCACGCTGCGAATACAGGTGTCAACGGACCTCCCTACCTGTACTTCAAACGCGTTGCAGTGCAGCTAGTTGCGGCTATTATTTTTTTGACGCAACTTTTTAACGAAAAATATATTTGTTTATCTACAAAAAGAACACACCCTTAAAACTATGTCACTTTAGTTTTAAAAACTCGACACGTTAATTTGAAACATTATCGGGCCCCTCAAAATTGCTAAAAATGGGGTTTTCAGACGGCCGTTTATGGAAATATAACATCCAGATTCGAAAACCACAACTATAGAAACAAGCGTTAGACTTTGAACTACGCTGCCCACAAATAAAGTAATGTCACCGCTTAAAATCCCAAAGTAAAAAGGATAATAGTAAAACACTGCACACCATCTGAGGAGCTTGCGCTGAGAGGCGATAATGCATTAGATACGTCGGTTAGTGACAACCTTACCGCTCCTGCCTCAAACACACAAACGCAGCCATCTAGGGAGACCCCTTAAAGAATACGGTGTAAAGACAGTAACGAGTAACTACCTTAATCGCTGTCGCTCTTGAAAGACAGTCACAGGGGACATCTGCACCACAAGTGAACTTGCAGAATAGACCCTGAGGTGTTCAGCCTGAAATCGCCAACTTTCAAATACATAAGGAAAATGGCGTACTGAAAAAAAAAAATTTACCTTGAGCTAGAACTGAGATCCATAATATCCAGTCTTGCGTCCCTAGCGATGACGTCGTTGATGACGGCTAATTAATCAAGAAAGCGCTCAATATCGATGTCTTTAGCGCTGGTGAGGGGTGACATGAGGTGAGTATGGAGCAGCGTCGGAATGAAAGGGTGGGGGAAACGGAATATCCCCGAGAAATCCCACCGACCGGCACGATTTCCACATGCGAAAATCCGTGAACCGACCCCTCCGCGAATCGAACGCGGATCGCCTTGGTGGGAGGTAAATTGTCTGACCATTCGGCCCCTTGATCGATATGGACAAGCGATTACTGTCAAAAGAATCTAATTTTTTGACAGTGGTATTATATGTGATTCAGTTGTTAATACTCGAACAATTAAAATACCGGCATTAACATATCTTGGTTTATGTGACTCTCGGAGTGCGTTTCTTTTCAACAAAATGTTTTCACAATACACTTTAAAATGGGCGATAGATACCAGCTTATTTATGCGTCATATTAAAATTGTGAAAACTTTAGTTGTACATTTTTAAAAGCCTGGCTAGGGGGTAATAACAATGGTGTATCCAATAGATGGGTATTGCAAGTTTTTTTTTATACATATTCATATGCTGTTTACGGCAAAGCGACAACGTTCAAAGAACCTCTTCTCAAGCATATTTATATATTGGTTTTTAATGTTTAAAACTAGACATAACGTCTCGCCGACAGTGGGAAACTGGAAAATTAATCGGCCATGGTCTTTTTAATTAACCATTCCAGGTTTCCAGCATATGCCTAGAGCTATTTTGAAACATTTGAAAGTCAAAACCGTAACATTCGGAGCCGGGAATTGAACCAGAATACGAGTGTCAATCGTATTACCGTCGTCCCACCTTGCTCAGTTTCTGTAAAATAATCAAAAAATGTATCTTTCGATAGTAAGTTTTGAGTGCGGTGGGAATTACTTGACACGTCTATGTTATGCACCGTGTTTCTTATAGTACAGTGTAAGCTGGATGGTTTAGTTTCATTACATGTCTGTAATACGTTAATTTTATAAAATATGTAACATAAACAAGCGGCGAAAATATACTAATTGGCTGAAAGGAAATATAATATCCGGGGTGTCAGAACTACTAATTTTATCGCTTCTACCTTACATAGGTATGTCGACGACATCCTACAAAATTCACGATGGGCAGCAAAATACACTTGTCAGAAAAAACATAGTTGGGTGGTGGACGAACGTTATTTGGCCACCCCTGGCTGGCCATGTGCGAACCACGTGCTCATGTACGCGGCCGACCACCTACCTTGACTGTGTTGCTGTCTGTCGCCCCGACTTCTGTCGCATGGTTTGGCAACACTGCCTGCAATGCCTGGCGATAGTTGCGTGCGCCGAGTTTCCCAAGAACCTGGCTGACGCATCAAGTGTGTTGTAGAAGTTTGGTAGGAAACGCATGAGAAAAGAAATAAATATATAAGCTAGATGCTTAGTGGTTTGCCTCAACAAGGAAAGGAGCTGTGGTTGACAGCAGATAGGGCTCTTGCCAAGGTGGTCCGGATTTCCTCATGTGGTAATTGTGCCGGACGACATCATTACTGCTGGTATTCTCGGAGATGTCCTGTTTCCTTGCGCCTTTCATTCCGTCGTTGCTTCATTTCACCCTCACCAGGGGAAGTAGTGATGTATTTTGGATTTATGTGCTTTTCCATCATAATTCTAGCTTCACATTCAATGCTAGCATTTTAATGTTGTTAGAAAATAATATACGTGCTAATATAATTTTTGACGTCACAAGCTTTGTTGTTACGTTATTCTTTTGCAGCATCTGAAACCGTTTAAAATAAGTAATGTTGATTTTTCTACTTCGGACGTTTCTGCAGGACAGACGACTACAGGAATTCCTTCAATACTAACCTTAAATAAAGCACAGAGCGTCTTACTCAGCGTCCTAACATAGCTAGAATTTGATTTAATTTATTTATTTGACTTATTTTTAAATGGCGAAGTTAAGGCACGTAGCCTTCTCTTACCCTTAACCATTTTTTTACAGATGCACAAAATAAAATTACATATACATATAACTGCCAAGAACTAAGAAAAAAATAGTTAAAAACTAATGATGACCAACATTACAATACAACAGACCACTTTACATGTTCGTGTGAAAGCGATTAATGAACACTCATACAGAGTTTATGATTTTTCAAAAATATTTCCAACACAAAGTCCTAACTCGTTGTTATGTAGATATGCAATAATTTACGTATGCACGGAACAAAAAAATTTAAAAAAAAATAAAATTGATAAATTTATGTGACAAGCAAGACAACAGCAATGTTGCACTTCACAAAAATATCAACCAATAGTTAATGTTTACTAACCTTAGGCAGCCGGTTGTTAAAAAAATTTTACCTGGATAGTGTACTTTTTCTGAGCATTTCCGTTTATTGTGAGGGCGCCAAACGGTGACGTCGCAGCTGTATTTTTCCTGATGTTTCATTCATTGTTAGTGCTTCTCGTGAAATCGTTTCACGGAAACATTATGTTAGTAGCTACGCACGTATGTTATCGTGGAATTCAAACGTCACAATGAATCAAAACTCCCTCAGTGCCAATAGTTGAATGAATTCGGATTCAAAATACGTGTCATTCACAACACAGCTTTTCACTTCTCGTGGCGTTGCTGTTATTGTACAACCAGTAAAGTCGTAAGTCACTCTACACGATGTCCCTGAATGACGTCTAAATCTCTTCGTCACGTAGAGGACGCGAAGACGAGTAAAATGAGATAGTACACGTAGGGTTGCAGATGCTGGGAAGTGCCCGTGAATTGACCCACAATTTATGGTTTTGAGGGTACCAAATTGCAACCACTGCGAATAAGGGTAACTCAGGTGATAATCGAACTGGCCGGAAATAAAAGGACAGAGGAAACTGCAGTTCCCTGTGATATACGGCGTATCTTCGGTATCAACGCATACGAGTCCAACAAGTGAGATCCTGGGAGAGACCCCGACTGGAAATACTCTCGGAGCGATGCGTATGATACACATCCGCTGCTCGCCGCACTGTTAGCACGGCTCACTTTACACGTTATTTGACTTGCTACTGCGATCTTTTGCTATTTCCACGCAGATTGCGACGTCGAAGACCACAATTTGAGGGTCGGTTTACGCATTTCCCAGCCTCTGCGACTCTTAAGTGTACTGTGACTGATGCTCCGTTATGAGAGAACTAAGCGAGCTAGAATTGTTTCGTAACGTACAATTATTGTCTACGAAACTAATCCTATTACGTAAAAATATAACATGTTGACATCAAACGCACCTGGACGCCTTAATACACTGCGTCCGAGCCCTTTTGACACAGCTAACAACGACATTGTCATACGGCCATCTAGAAATAAAATTCGTAGTGTGAGGCGAAACCACCCTAGTTCGCCAAAGTGAACTTTGCTGATGATTTTCCAACAATAAAACGACAGGGTCACCACTGATGGTGCTACAGTTGCGGCGGTATGACGGAAACACTGCTTGCCATTTCAGCATCTTGTGCATAAGACTAGCGGGCAATAGGTGAGCGCTCCAGTGTCGCCCTTGTCCCTACTCATTTTTTCTGAGCTTCCAACATGCGCTACAGCTCCAGGTAGGCAGCCATCTTAAGTAATAAGTTTTGACCATCCTGTGCAATTTATATTTTTGAAGCGTATTTAATTTCGGGGAAATCATTTCGACGTAAGAAAATCACTCAGCAAACTATTTTTTTAATGAGTGGAAGTATATTTTGAATATAGAGAGATACACATGCAACATATGGCACTGTTACCAGTTCAATTGGTATTATCCCCCTTCTTTTTTATCTTGGCTGTTTCTTGAATATTTTCTCATCCCTGGCTTCAAAGTCTGTAGTTACGCTATCGAGCAGTCAGTGTAATGTGAATTGAGCGCATCGCACAGAGCAGAGGCAACATTAATTAGCGCCCAATATAAAATATGTGTTCCAATGTGTATCTGTAGTCAAATATTCACCTGACGCGGTTTAGTACACAATGTACTGATTTAGTCAAATATTGTGGGCATACCCTAAATCATTTATCCCATTTCAAGAATCTTTCAAAGCCATTAAAGTGGTTTAGTAGTTAGTGTGTTTTAATGTTCAGGTCGTGTTTAGAATGTTTAATGTTCTCTTTCAAGAACGCAGTTTCGCACTCCCTGGTGCTCTTACTCGCAAGAAACAACAAACAGGATAAAAATAAAATTGGCTAGTAGTTTTTAATGAAGGTTTATCGTTCAATTTTGTTTCGTCTAAGACCGTAAAGTAACACTGTATCCATAAAAAAATTTCTAGTAATCATGTGTAATAGGTCCAGCAACCGTCAAAAGGCTTAGCTGCGTCTTAAGATTCCTATCTACATACGCTTGAAACGCATTGCAGCGAGTTATAAGTAATCATATTTGGAAGAAACATCTCAACGCACATTATGTTTGTACATCTATGAAATGAAAACACATTTGAAACAAAGACAACTAAAAACCTAGCACACCAGTTTGGCACGCTGCGAATAGAGGCGATATGCTTCTCGTCAAGCGTGGGACAGTGGCTTTTATCGCTACGCCGTTCCCACGCGTCAAAGGTGGAAATCGACACCAACGAGCACGGCTACCACAATTTTCATCACCATATTTTTATTTTTTATTTGTACTAGATTTTTTTTTGCTTATTTTAGACACAAAATGTAACTAAATATGGCCCTTATGAAATTTTTTTTATCTCTCATAGTTTTCGCGCAATTGCTTGTTGAAGTCATATTTTGCATGTTTCCGTTTTAAGGACTACACTAAAACCAACTGATATACCATACTAAAAAAATCACATTTGATAAAGACATTGCAGGCTACAATGTCATGCTCATAAAAATAAAGAATAAAAATTATTTGTATTAAAAAATATATATATTGAATTTTTTAAATTTTTATTTTCAGTTTCAGCATTTTTTTTTAAATATAAATAATTTTTACTCTTTATTTTTATGAGCATGATGACATTGTAGCTTGCAATGTCTTTATCTACTGTGTTTTTTTTTAGTTTGTTATATCAGTTGGTTTTAGTGTAGTCGTTAAAACTGAAACATTCAAAATATGATTTTAACAAGCCATTACGCGAAAACTATGAGAGATAAAAAAAAAAAAATTCACAAGAGTCAAATTTAGTTACATTTTGTGTCTAAAATAAGAAAAAACTGGTACAAATAAAAAATATATAAAAATGGTGATGACAATTGCGGTATATACGTTACCTTTAAACAAGGGTTATACACTCTCTGTACCGCAGTGTAAGATGTTCAGGACACGTGGTTGATTGTATGAACATGTGCGAGGCGACTGGTGTGCCATAGGGAGAGTGTTGAGAAAGGTATGCGCCAGTGGGTGGTGTAGAAACAAGCCCGACAAGAAGATGTCAGTACAAGGCGGCTGGTGGTCGCGGCGAGCATCCTCCAGAGGGGGTTGGTTGTTGCCGGTGGCGGCGGTGACCCCCCTCCAGTCAGTGTCTGGCCGGGCGGTTAGTCATAGAGCGGTCAGTAGTGTCCGGTGTGCGCGCCGCCATGTACGACTGGAGAAGAGATCCTCTGTGGGCCGAGGTGGTCCTCACCTCCTGGCAGAAGGCGCTCAAGTCAAGTCTGCTCCTACAAGAGGTCAGTGAATGCCGTCTGTGCGCGACATTGCGTGCACGCCATCTTAGGAACTATCGTCTAATGCGCCGACATTCTGGGTGCTTGATGGATACTAGCCACGATAACTACACGTGACCGGGAGATGTGCAGCAGCTCTCGAGTTTTGCTGACGTAGAACGACTTTAAGGAGGGAGTTAGCAGAAATTTCTGATTTTCTTTAATAATTTGCATATTTGTGCGAGATATACGCTGTGACTATTTTGTACTGAATGAAAGTTTTTTAGCTTTCGTAGTTGTGTAGAGGCATATCAAGAGTTCTCGGTTGCATTAAATTATTTTATACCAGAGGAAAGCATCTGAATTACCGAAACGAGAAATAATTCGCACTGAAATTTGGCTCGGGGTACGCCAAGTTATTTATATATATATATATATATATATATATATATATATATATATATATATATATATATATATATATATATATATATATATATATATATATATATATATATA